>JAMAHW010000229.1:0-13873 GCA_023627715.1 Periconia sp. R9002 | reverse complement strand
ATCCGGCTCGAATGCTCCTCGCCCAGTCCACCATGTGCCTTTTCATCTTTGTTCAACGATCGGCTCCCCAGGCTTCTATTGAGCCGCCAGAGACCATCGCCTAAACGCATCGAATGAGATAGCTCTGGCGGCGACTAGGATATTTTGTCTTCAACTGGGGCGAAGACGTACGCGAAAGGCAACGATAATCGCCAGCCTGCTCTCCGCCTCCGTATCCTAGCTTTCAACACTGTTGCAGTGCCACAACCAACATCTTAACTCCATCGTGCATTCCACGAAACTGATGCTGTTTACCGTCGATAATCCATAAAGTGATATGGCCCGTGAACGGTGACTCGGCATAGTTGGGGCGAAGCGCGGGTAGTTGGTATATGCTGGCCCGGAAGCGCGTAAGCGAGAAGAGTCTCGCGATAGAAGCTCCGAACTCATGCCGGCGGTATTACCTTCCGTTTATTCGCGTCATGTAAAGGGATGCCTGGCCGCTCATATGCTTTCGCAGCCGTGTTCGTGTACACGGGAGACGGGCGGAAGAATCACTCCGACGATCTAGCGCAACGAGTACCGAGTCACTTGTAATAGGATGACTTACTAAGTTTAGCAGGGAATGTCACTCGGCTTAGCATGGTGAGCCACTCAGGCAGAACGTAATAAGCAGCTTCGCTAGAACAAGGCGAGCCACTCGAATATAGCAAGATAAGTCATTTGGTGGAAGTATAGCAAGTCATACGTTGGCGAACGGTACACAATGGCCGCGCATCGCTAGCCTCAGCTCGGACGCGCTTCGAGGATAGGGTCTGGGGCTGGCCGCTTGGTTTTCCACGAGGCTGATGGAGGGGTTTTCCGCGTTCTCCCTCTCCCAGGGTAGGCTAGACGCCTAACACGCATTCGAAGTCAACCGCTTGTCCGAATGTGCACCGACGCGCTACAGCATCATTTCACTGAACAAATAAGTGTTCAAAGCGTTGTAAGTGTGGCTCGCTGATAGACCGTGCGCTGAAAACAATGTATGCACGATCTAAGCAAGCCAGGTGATGACTATGACTTCAGCGGTACCTGTGATACTTACGAAGTGTGAATTAAAAAACGAAAGAACAATGGAGGTGGCCTGTACTGAAACGTTCAATAGGTAACCACAAACAGACGGAGCCTATACCTATCAAAAGTGTCGCAGCGATGGCCAGACGCGATAAGCAACATGCCTTCCGCCGCCGGTGGTCTACTGATTGCGTGCTGACGCCAGCACCACTGCGTGCAGAAATAGTGACGAGCGTCACGTTTCAATATCGGTGTTTCAACGACGGATATTGTCATCTTGCTCGAGCTGATTACCCCAGTCGATGCACGTAGCCGAGTGACTCACCATGTTGTAGCCGAATGGCTCACTATGTTATATCCGAGCGACTCGCTATGCTAGACAAACTACGTCATCAACTCAAAACGCTCCTTCTCTTGCGCGTCGTCAGCAGCTCAGCAACTCTGCTATGGCGGTAGGTCGCTTATACCTGGTAGCTCCGCGTGGACTGGGACGAAGCGAGAGTTAGTCCTAGTCTGTGATTACCGAAGTGCGTAAGCGAGAAGAGCCTCACGATGGAAGCTCCGCTGATGTAGTGCATGGGTATCGTTTGTGGATACCACTTCAGAGATTGCACACTCTATATGCTTACCGTTACTGTAAAGTCGCTAAGCTGCTAATGGTGCACAATGAAAAATGCGCTTTGAGGTGATGGTGCGGTCCATCTCAGGCGAGGGACAACAACTGATTTAGCAGAGGAACGGTGAGCCACTCGGCTGTAGCAAGGCGAGCCACCCGGTGCTACTATTGTACAGCCAGGCCATGGTGAGCCACCTAGTCGAAAAATGGCAGGTATTAAAGTAGTCAGAACAGGGTTACTTCGCTCGGGTACATCTGCTAGCAGTATCGGAACGGCAGCGGCAGCAGTAATAGTCCAACGACAACAAGAATCATTGATGTACAGTAACAGCTCGACGCTCTCCTCTAGGAAAGGGTTTCGAAGCGTCGAAAATAACGACAGGAACTGAACGTTTATGGCCATGTGATTCCAGCCCTACATGCTCATGCACGCCTGAATAAAAATCCGGTCATACGATGTGGTAGAGGTCAGCTCGCTAGCTCGGAACGCGATAAATGTGAGGAGTGGGCCAGCCAGGTCACCTGTTGCGCTCTTAGTTTGCGGCGCAGCTATTTTGATTAGCTATGAATGGTCGGATAGGCCTTATGCCCGTGTCTTTAGCGGAACAGCACAAGCACTAGATGACCCCGCCCTGCTGCCTAATCGTAATACTATAACTTATATCAGGCGTCTTCAGACGGTCGTTCCAGCGAACAGAACGCCCAGTCCATCCAAAGACGGAACAACGCCTTCACCGGTCCATATTCTCGCGAACAGTATTAGTAAACCAGTTCACACTGAATAATGTGTTATGACACCAAGACTAACATCTAAAAGGCACAAAAGATCACCCTCAATATCGGCCTCCACAACGCTGCACACAACCCAACCACTACCCTTTTCGAGCAATGGACGACCGTTTACGTGATTTCCCCGAGAAAGAACACAAAACTCTGATGAATATTTTGGAGGAGCTTGGCCAGGTGGAAAGGAAGTTACTCAATGAGAAAAACATAAAGGATCTACAAGGAATGGACAAATACACAATTGAGAGGGCGAACCGGATACAAGAGAACGCCAAGAAGGTTGACAATGCAGAACTTAAGAAAAAGGTGAACACCATGATAGCACAACTCAAAAACGAGGTCGAATCAGAACTAGGCAGAGAAGGTTGAACAGAATCAAGTATGAGAAACAACTTAAAAGTGACCGATGTGCGTTTTCAGTAGCTACGTGTTAACCACTCTGACACTGACACTTATCTCACCTCCTACCGAGAGCTGGCGAAAGATGGACAGGCACGCGACTGGTTGGAAGTGCTGTACTGGAACAAAGCGCCGTCGAAGAGCAACGCGCGAGCGTTGCAATCCGGCCACAGCCTTGAAACAGAGGAAGGGAACTACGGTCGCTCTATGATGGAGTCTCCCTTTCATACCATGGCGGAGCGAGAGGAGTTCCGGCGCTTGAGCATGGACTGGCATCGCGTGCTGGAGTTTGCATCCACCTGGGAAGATAGCCACATGCACCCCGGAGTCCGCGCGGGGATGGTAGCGCAGCAAGAGAAGCAGGCACTGCAACGCTGGTCGTCGCTCGCAACGGTGGACCTCAAAGCGGAGTTCAGGCGGCTCGCTGGACAGCCGGACGCTGCGTATCGTGGCAAGCAAGAGGAAAGCCTTCAAGCGGTGATGCAGCGACGACTGCGCGTGCTGGTAGTGATGGCCACCGGCACCGGCAAGAGCATGCTGCCCGCGTCTGTCTCGCCGGACGGTGTCACCGTCGTCGTGGCTCCGCTAAACGCCTTGCGAGACCATCTACAGGATCGCTGCGACCGGCTCGGCATCCCCTGCGCCAAGTGGGACGGGAGAAAACCGCCGTTCTGGGCTCGCATCGTGCTGGTGACTATACACACTCAGATTCCGTTATCGTTCTTCAAAGGTACAAGCCTCACGAACACGGGTGGTACTGGAGTGGGCCGTCCTCCCTACTAGCGCCAGCAAAGTGTTCGTCCAATCGTTTGCTGATTCACCCTCTACTGCATTTCGTGCATTTCGACCTTTACCACGCCACACCTCCCTCATCGCAGAATTTAGGAGCGATAATTGTATACGATTTTGGCGATTCGATTGAACGCACGACGCGAGGCATGCACCGACCAATTGTTCGGGTATTTCTGCACACGAAAAGTCTCAGTATGCGCCCCGACCTCCCCTGATTGGGCGCCTCATATTTAGCATGTGTTCCCCATCAATTTCTCCGGACACACTTCATACCTCCATCAGTGTTTCAGTCAACACCATCTGCTTTCGTCATGCTAAACCGCAACACTAGTCTGATTTCATTAACTACAATCGACCCGGATATCGAACCATATCGCGACGACTGGGAAGATGATGCGCAACCGTTGGCGGTCGGCGCTGTCTGCAACCAGGCTGAGGCTGAAATTTCCTTGTGTGCACGATGCCAGAATTTCGACATCCAATCGTTTGCACGAGGTGCCGATAGGATAAAAAGGCTACCTCTTAAAAGACGTTGAAGCAGCAGCAGATCAAGGTTGTCAGTTCTGCGGGTTATTGCTAGAAGCCGTCAAGGACGCAGATAAGCCCGAGTACTTCTATACCAATGCCTTCGGGGGCAAAACGACACTGAATCCCGATCTGTATGTGCATATGAAAATCTCCGCAAGTTACAAAGAGGAGACATTGACCGCGCCATCCGGGGGTTTGCGAGCCAACCGCTTCCTCATCGAGCTAGGAGACCGCTTCAACGGCGTGAGAAATCCAATAATCATGAGATATGCATTGCTGCAGACCCTGATAAGTATCTCCTGAAGGCCTACAGCAAGTTTAGAAGATATTAAGCTGATATGTTCGTTACTAGAAAGTCCGGCAGCTTTGAGCGGAGATGTCCTCGGGCGCTACATCGACAGTGATCCATCCTCTACTTCACATTATGAGACTGCCCAAAGCTGGCTTCAAGCATGTGCTTCTCATTTAAAACGACACGAAACAGTGTCCGGATCCATTCGTATCGATCCTTACAACTCTCCACTTCCTCCTCGGGTAATTGAAATTGCACGAGAAAGTGACCAGCAGCGACTTTACCTCCGTTATACAGACGGACTACACGGCGCATACATTACACTTACCCATCGCTGGAATGAATTCACTGGTAGATGTATCACAACTACTTCAAACATTGAGGGTCGTTTACTTGGTGAAGACTTCGGAGAGCTGCCACAGGTCTTTCAAGACGCTTTCCTTATTGCGGAAAATCTGGGCATCAAATTTATCTGGATCGATTCGATTTTTATTATCCAACAAGGGCCAACCTTACTGACTGGCGACGCGAAGCCCCAAAGATGGCGCGTTGCTACCAATTTTCAGTCTTCACCCTAGCAGGAACAGCAGTAGACACAACCGGTGGACTTCTCCAACCCTACACGAAAGACGCAGTATCGTGGTCTTCGAAGCTTGTACGCTTGCCCTATCGAGATATAACGAATACCACTGCTAGAAGTTTTTATTGTTTCAGACGGCGCGTTCCAGTCGTCGAAGAATACTTGGATTAAGTTCGGTCAGGCATTCTGTTCCGTCGAGGCTGGATCCTGCAAGAGTGTCGCTTCTGCACGCAGTACCAGTAGGCACAGCTGCCCTGCACGGATCGAGTGCCCTACGCAGCCTTACCACTAATTGTGACTTGTTAGCGTTATTGCTGGATTGAGAAGCACGTATAGAGGCGCTCTATGGATTGCGACGGCAGTAGAAGCGCAGTAGTGACGCTGTAGTAGGTGATAGGCACTCTCGCTGCGAAGACGTATACTTTGCGGATCGGGCAGGCAGGCGTCTGCGTTAACATATTTTTTGTATTGGCATAGCTATAGGGGTTCAGGAATCACTTTAGCAAGATACGCAAGGGTACTGTAGGAAAAATCAGAGCGTGCGCATGTCTGATGCTGTTGCGAAGTCAAAGTACCGATGGTTTTTTCCGTCACGGTCGGTTTTCCGTTACGCCCGGATGCACGTTACATTCAAAGTTTTCCTCTTTTCATACTTCAGATCAGGCAGAAACTGCAATGGAAGATAATATCTTGTTATAAGTTAGATTTCTTTGTTGTGGTATTCTCTATATTTGCATCTAACTTTTCCCGCCTAAAGTGATCTCCTCCACCCTCGTAGAACCCAATCATACCTGTCTACACCCTGGAGAGGTAGTTAGTTGTCTCGTGAGATGTTCCATCTTTAGTTGGCTCCCTGGGGCCTCGACTATAGCAGGTAGCTGCATCCCTGACACAACAATGCAGTCCTTCAGTTCAGTCTTTCCCTATACTATCGTCATGTCACCCTTCTAAGCTGATAAGGGAGTGTAGCTGATTTAATGGGATAGCGCGCATAGGCCAAATAGCCCTTGACCCTAATGGCACTGATTGGGCCAGATTTCAGGAATAGAGGCCATCTAGAAACCGTGCAGGACATCAAAGAGGAAACCAGCAATGTCGTGAATAAGGAAACGTTGCGTGTGGGCCATGCTTATTATCCCTCGAATAGTTTTCCAAAAGTACACACGGATTTATTTGCGCCCATAGAAACAAGTCGGATCTGACGATAAAGGCAATGATAGTGTATACCACGTTAGCCTGCATTGGTAATATAGAATAAGAATATGACATGATAGTGTTTCCCTTAGGCTGGCATAAGGCTGCTTACCTTCTGATCACTCTTGCCCAGTGTTGACTTGGAAAAAGTGCGCACTATTAACAGTCATTCTGTGCGTATTTTGGCTTACGTGAAAACACCGGACCCGTCAATTACCATAAGCTACTTATGATATATTAGTAGTTTTCATTGTATACCTATGTTACAGGAGTGGACCGATTTTTTCTATTTATCTGGCGACTGTGCCTTCTCTAGACTGAATCTACATCATTTGTATCCGAGATACTACTTCAGTGTTCCTCCTCACAAACTAATTAAGTCACCAGACGTTTATTTCAAGATGTATCGTTCATCAGTGCGAGATATGGGTCCCGACATGAAACCTGAAGGGATTATTCATCACATTTGCAACGCCGTGAGTCAGATTCCTCAGGGGCAATGCATTGTGGATTTGAAGAAATGCACCTACGAAGAAACCCGCCCACTTCAGGACTACGACCATGATCCGCCAATTACGAACCATTTTCAAGTGAATGCACTTTGGATCCTCGGGTTTCTCAAGGAGTACAACCGCATGAAGAAGAGCCTATATAAAGCCACGAGAATGAGCGAATTTACACGTAGATTTGCTGATGCAGATGTGGCATCGCTTGAGTCTAGCATATCTGGTATCAAGACAGCAGATGATATAATCGATTTGCTGAAGTCATGGAATAGTTGCAGTGACGAAGGCCAATCCGAAACAGAGTCTGCACCAAGCACAGCCACTGGCAAGCCCGATGTGGAAACACAACTTGCAAAGAGTTTAATCCGGTTATTGAAGTCACGGATCAGACATCCATTGTCACTGCTCGCCATGTTGAGCGACTGCGGTGGAGCACTCAGCGGGTCGGGGGCTTTAAAGGTGATCTACGATGCGTTCTTTACCGGAAGTACCTTCAAGCCCTCTGACCTTGATATATATATGCCAGCAAGCATAGATGCACTGCATAGCGCCCTTCATATCCTGGAACAGTCAGGCGTTTGTTGGACCAACTTTCTCTCTGACAAACTTGAGGATGTGTCAAAATATGGGGCGACTATGTTCTCTTTTTCGACAATTCACAAAACAAATCGCATCATGGAACAATACAAGATTGAGCCAAATTATCTTGAGGAGTATCTCCTTCGCAGTCTCGGAGGACTATCCACGCATCGAGAGCTCATCCCGAAATTCGTGTCTATGTTCTGTCGCGCTTGCCAATCCTGCGCAAAACAAGAGGAAGAGCATCATGTCGATAGCTTGAAAAACCTTAAAGATTCTGTTTGGATATTTTACAGGGAAAGATCTCGGTTTGGCTATGCATCCGAACCTGTGTTAAAGGTAGTTGAAAACCTGATCTCGATTCTTGATGAGGACTATCCAGAAAAACAAGAGCCAGATGGAGATCTAATCCTTCAAATTCGGGAGGACTGGTTGCAAACAGGGCTAGACGAAAAACTCCTGGCAAAGTACCTGGTGGAACGGGTGATGGAAAGAAGATCGTATAAAGGCCGGGATACGATTGTTCGCCTAGTCACCACATCGCTCGATATCTCCCCCCCAGATTCTGCAAAGGAAACGAGTGTAAAGGCCGACCGCGATTACGGCTTCCGAGTTCTCCATGGTAGGGTGACCGATAGTGGAAAACGAATCCAGGTCATAATCGTGCCGTGGAAGCAACGCAGTGTTATGCGTACCATACTGAGCTTCTACGCTACGCATGTAATGTGTTTTATATCTGGAAGCATAGCTGCCCATCTTTATTTCAGCGGAATAGAGAACCGTCAAGCCAGTCTACTGAACTTCGAAGGGGATAAAAGACAGGCCGGTGCATTGGAAAGCATCGAGAAGTGGAAGGCTCGTGGTTGGACATTCACAGAGATGGACAGAAAGAAAGACCGCATTCGCAAAGCATCCGATGACGGGAAATTCATTAGTTTAGAGGGTTGCTTTACGTCAGCGTTTCAGAAGATGCACAAAGGTAAGAGCCTTCCTCATTGGTGGCAAGGCTACTTTACGAGTCGAGAGGAAGCTATACGTGCGTATAGTTGGTGGGAGTCAAACGGGAAGATTATCGATGTCCATAGAAGAAGCAATGTTGCTGAGGGAGGAGCCAGGCTCCTAGCGTGGGTACAGTCCGAGCTGAATGGACATGAAGATGTAATGCCTCAAGGCCAGGAAAGAGACGAGAACCAGACCGTTCTTGACCTGTGGTTTGGCGGAATAGAACCTCCAAGTCACATTGCTCCCTATATCTAGGTAGAGAATTGTCTGTTTCTGACACAGCAGTTGGCACAAGCGCCCCATAGATTCACCAGCAGGATTTAGGAATGATGATTTTCCCGAGGTTACTTTACACAGCCGTAACTTACCAATCATTATAGCTGTCGATGGCATCAAACTGATTTTCTAATTTCTAACGTCAATTCTGTCCATTTTCTACTGTTCTGATATTTTTGATCATTGGAGTTTTGAAGTAGGAGAACGATCATAGCCCCGCAAGGAATCGTAAGAGAGAGACGAACTTGCATGAGATTAATTGGTTATAGAGCAGTATGGGCATATATATACCTGATCAGGTGCCGTAGGCTTCCCAACACCACCAGCACTACTCTACTACTACTACTACTACTACTACTACTACTACTACTACTACTACTACTACTACTACTACTACTACTACTACTACTATTGTCAGATTATACGCACGCGCTCACAGTGAGATGCAGTGATAACTAATCATATTTAGTTGGACGAGCAAGACGAGCAAACTCTCCGATTATTTACTCTTAACAGAGTGGACACTAGAGCTACACAGTATGATCCTACGAGACCCCTTGTATAATATTAATCGTCCGCACAGCACAGCGAAATACAAGACAATCAACACTCTCATCAAAAACACCCAAAAATTATAGTGATTCACTAATCACCACCCGAGGATTAATTTAAGCAACTTTGTACTGCAAGGGCTTGCTGTAGTGCTAAGTTGTTTAAGTCCAGAGTTAAGATAATGTATGAAGTGCGTAGTTCGCTTGCCGCACGTTACCTTCAAACCTAAGTTAACCAGTTAAACGTTAATCTACAAATCAACCGCTAATTACAGTACACAGTACAGTATTTGATTAAATCTCATCATTACGAAATCGACCTTGCCTCACGGCCTAGCGAGTGTACCTCTTCGGAGTCTTCAAACCACCGTTTAAGTGTCTGGGAGCCTTTTTGAGGTACTAGCTGTGCGGCTAAAAACCATTCATCAGAAATTCTTGATTTGGTCAATGATATGAAGGGTGGCTCCAATGCCCTTAGTTTGTAGTCAGCGCTCTTCTAGAACGAATATGTCGAATGGAGTGTGCCTCCATTAAACAGTAGCTTTTGCGTGTTTGTAGGTACTATCTCAGGGGAGAACAGGATGTCGGCCACGTTTAAAATACTACCGCTGTCAAACGTGATCTCCGTAACGCCCTCGACATATTTATGCGGTCTGAGGAAATTCATGAAAAGACCTCTTAGATATACCACGTCTTCAGATTTGTCGCCTGAAGAAAAGATATATAGGTAAATTTCGAATTGTTTATGTCTTTTGAGCTTTTCATCGAAACGAGCGCACCAAGTTAAGTCCCAATCAGGACCAAATATAATCCAAGTTCGCTTTCAGCCACCTCAAGCCATTCATAACTTGAGAAAAATTGTCCCAAAGTATGCAATGGCGTTCCTGATTGGATAGAAGATGTGTATTGGGAGTGTCTGTATTATTGGAAGACGTCGATGAGTGGCATCTAGGGTATATAGAGTATTTGTAGAAGTTTCTAGTGATGGCCAGTGAGGCATGATCTATGGTAAGAGCTATATCTCTCTCTCTAAGCGTCCAATAATGGGAACTATGGTATGAATAGCACTAGCGCTAAAATAGTTCTTTTAAAAGGTCTCCGAACAGAACTTCTTAATAATAGGTCGCTATGTGCGTACTAGCGTACGAGAAAGATATATACCCGTTGATTGATCACGTGATATCTGAGTCAGAGGTTGATGTACGAAGTACATTGGGGAGAGTACATGTACAGAGCATGTTATAGAGAGTGCATGTATGAGGTACCCTGGTACCTCTAACATGTACTGCATCAAGATGTACCCCTGCCTTGGCAGTAACACGATCAAGAGGAACGCACAAGTATATAGTACCCTTCCTCTTGAACAGAGGAAAGGTAGGCCAACTACAGAAAGAACGTAATCTTGTCTTCGTTATCACCTAATGCACTTCTCTTCGCTGTTTGGCGTCCGGGTACACTTCTCGTACCTTTTGTTAGGAAACACTCCGTCTCGGTACTTCCCCCGTACCTGTTGCTAGCAGGCCTTATACTCTCCTCACACCCTCGCACGACAGGGCCTGGAATCAACTTTGTTGGTCTGTAGTTGTCTGAACCGTAGGTTGCAAGTCAACCGACAGTTTGATTATATTAGATTCATGTTCTGATGTTTGCACCCCTCGGACCTGTCCTTACCCCTAGGGGCGAAACCCCTTGCCATATAATAATCCTTATGGTTTGTTTATATATCCGTTTGTATCATATGCTTGATCTTATTCTTTCACCCCTCCCACCGGGCCTTGCCCCTGGGGGCGACCTAACCCCGCCTCCGCCCGACCCTTCGAGGGAAAAGTATGCGTACACATCCTGGCCCTCTGCTAGGCAAACCTGTCTTGCTGGGAAGATATATCAAAGAGAGCGGTAGCAGTCTCCTCGCATCTATTCAATGCGCAAGTCGCAAACTCAACAAGTTTCAAAAGCTTTCTTTCTGCAGATGAGCAGCTAGTCTATTTGGTGCCATTCCACGGCCCTAAATAGAGATCTGTGTTCTGGTCAGGGTTACTGTGAAGTAGCTGCAATCACATGAAGCGATCTGCAGGCAACCAGGGTGTATCCTCATCGTGCTCTAGTTCGACTGAGAGAGATGAGTTTACTTGGACAAGGACGCACAACACTCCCTCATCAATGTCTCTAGCCCTCACTTAATGCTTACTTATTTGTCTTCACTTCTCTTTAGTCATGTGACTCTTGGCGCTACAGGCTGTTACAAGTCATCAAACCTGCTGTGGTGCTTAATGTAGTCCTGGGCGTCAACAATAGAGCTTACGAATGGGAAAACATGGGGAGTGCTATTTTTAATAGAAACATGCAAAATAAGAAGATAGAAACGTTGAAAATGAGCCATAAAGTGGCTAAGTTCGGTCCCTACCACGTCCGTAGACATTTGAGTCATGACCTGCCTCAACTGTCTGTTGAGCGCGGTTGCTGCTCTCGTAAGGACGGGCTGCCCGCTTACCGTGTATTCTCCGCCAAAGGTGTTCACCCAACACGGAACAGCTAGCGTGCATTTGGTGCAGGAGAAAGAATGCTTATTCAATCGCTTACCGTTCTTCGCTCTGCGCGCAATTTGCCCCCGACATACAACTCAGCGTCTTATGCAGTCCATGCATGGTGGGCACAGATGTATCGCATCTCCCCTGTGAAGCGGCTTATTCTTTGCCAGCCTTGGCCTTCCGATTATTTGCGTCATTCAGAGGAATGGCTAGCCGCTACCGTTAATGCAGGTTTGCTAAGCCGCTGACAGTGCACAAGGGTAAGAAGCGCTTTGAGGTGATAGTGTAGTCCATCCCAGCCGAGGGACCACAAGTGAGTTAGCAGAGGAATGGTGAGCCGCTCGGCTGTAGCAACGTTAGTCACCCGGTTGTACAGCTGCTAGGGGTATCGTCGCCGCGGAACTCCCGTTCCCTATTCGCGCTAACAGGGACATCATCGAGTGACTCATCATACCATAACCGATGAAATCGTCGCACTACGACCGAATGGCTCACCATGCTATCACCGAGTGGCTCACCATGCTACAGCCGAATGGCTTACCGTGCTTCAGTCAATTGGATCGCTGTGCTTCAACCAAGCGACCTTCCTTTTCTATATGAGTGACTCACTATGCTATGCCAAAGTGGCTCGCTATAACTGGGACGAGTGACGCACAATTTTCAGCATATACTGTACTGGGCGGGTGGCACTCTATACTCTACCAGCCCCTCACCCGTCCTCCATCGGCCCACTCGCTACCGTTCATCACCTTACTTTCGAGGCAGCCGGAACCGGTGCGGCCACACGGTCATGACGCTCGGTACACTCGGTAGACAAACACTTCTCTCGATGACTCGACGTCTTCATCTGTCACCCATGTCTTCAGGGTTGGGATTACTTGTAGATATGTTACTGTCAGGTAGAAGCCATCAATACCGTCAATCGCTTACGAAAACGACTAGCCTGTTTGACCTCATAACCCGTTCCATCTAACACGTGTCTTGCATCTGATTTTATGATGAGCACAGACGATTTCCCCCGGGCGGACATCTGGATTGAGAGCGGACTCATTATATTGTAATGAAAGCTATCACAGTCTTAGATAGAGGGATTGCATACGTAATAACAAATTTGTCACGTAGTACGCAAGTGTCATACGCGAGGTGAAACCAGGTTGACCGTGTCGATCAGATAGGTTGCCAAACCTGTCACAAACTTTGACCGAGCAAGGCGAGTCACTCTGTCATAGCACGGCGATTTCATCGGGTATGGTATAACGAGCCACTCGGTCGAAGAGCGGCAAAGGGTTCCGTCGAAGCATGGTGAGTCGACAGTATACAATATCTCACGGAGTGACGGCTACATGGAAGCGATGTTTTGCATGACGTCTTTGTTAGCGCGAATATGGAACTGCCTCGTTCTGATCAGACCACCTGCTATTTTTGACAAAGTGACTCACCGTGGCCTAGCAGTAGCAGCAACAACCCCCTAGCCAGGTAAGTTGTCGTACCATCGTCAGCTGGCTGCTACAACCTAGTGATTGATCTTGCTACAACCAAGCGATTCTCTTTGCTACAACCGAGTGACTAACCATGCCATATCCGAGTGGCTCACCATTCCTCGGCCGAATCAATTGCCGACCCTCAGCTAAGATGGACCGCACCATCACCTTTTCCGTCTTGCACCATCAGCAGCTTATCAAGTCTCCATTAACGGTAAGCGTACCGAGTGTTTAGTCTCCGAAGAAGAATGAGCCGCTCCACAAGCGGGATTCATTGCCAACTTTGCGTGAGCGAGACCTGTCATTCGAGTGTGGCGCTGCGAGCAGCAATACCGCGCGACTATTGCTAGTACAGATTACGATAAGAAGCTTAGTTCACATATTCGTGCGCGGCAGCAGAATCACGATGGCGGCCCGGCGCACCAGCAGGCAGGGGAGAATAAGAACGCGGGAAAGGCCCGCCCCCCAGAAATCCTCGCTAAAAGGCATCTGTGGTCACCGTAGAAGAAAACGACGAAGAGATCAAGCTTTACCCTCCATAGAATTGGCTTACCGTAGCAGTTTCACAGCTCGCTTACGTGAGCACGCATATGGCAAAGGGACATGGTCACATGATCAGCTGCTTATGCAACGAGGGTAGGAGTAAGTCGCTTACCAGTACGCGAGCCGCAGTCTCAGATCGCTTCACTTCGCGCGTTGGGGATCGCGTAAGCGAGTCTCACCGCATG
>JAMAHW010000228.1:0-13889 GCA_023627715.1 Periconia sp. R9002 | reverse complement strand
AATGTATGCGCAATATTCGGGCATCCGATGGGAGACAGCCATGGGCTAAGTCGATAGCGCACGTCGTGATCAGCGGCCGAAGGCATATTGCTTATCGCGTCTGGCCATCGCCGCGACACTTTGATGGGTATGTGCTCCGTCTGTTTGTGATTATCTATTACGTGTAACGTTATGAACGTTTCTGCACAGGCCGCCTTCGTTGTTCTTTCGTTATTTTTTTTATTCTTTTTTTCTTTTTTTTGCACACCTTGTAAGTATCACGGTTTCGCGCACATCGGATGGCCAGCCTATGAATCTGGCTTCTCGAAACATGATCTTCTACTAGTGTGGGGATCCACAGCATGAGAAAGGTTCGTCCGGTGGTGCTGACGCCAGCAACACTCTGTGCAGAAAGGTGATGAGCGTCACGTTTCAATATCGGTGTTTCAACAAGCCAATATTGTCATCTTACTCGAGCTGATTAGCTCGCTATGTCCTGGTCATACCCCAGTCGATGCACGTAGCCGAGTGGCTCGCTATGGTAGGTAAACTACGTCTTCACTTCAAAAAGCTCCTTTCCTTGCGTGTCGTCAGCAGCTTAGCAGCTTTGCTATGGCGGCAGGTCGCTTTTACCCGCCGACTCGGCGTGGACTGGGGCGAGTTGGCCCTCCTCGGTGTTTACTTCCCCGAAGCGCGTAAGCGAGAAGAGCCTCACGATGGAAGCTCCACTCATCTAGTGCATGGGTATCGTTTGTAGATTTCACTTCAGAAATTGCACACTCGATGCGCTTACCGTTACTGTAGAGTTGCCAGGCTGCTCATGATGCACAATGAAAAAAGCGCTTTGAGGTGTTGGTGCGGTCCATCTCAGGCGAGGGACAACAAGTGATTTAGCAGAGGAATGGTGAGCCACTCGGCTGTAGCAAGGTTAGTCACTGGCTGTAGCAAGGCGAGCCATCGGGTGATGGTACGATGGTTCACCGACGAACTAGGTGTTGCTACTACAGCCAGGTCATACTTCGCTCGAGTACAGCTGCTAGCGGTATCGTCTCCGCGGATCTCCGTTCCCTATTCATCGAGTGACTCGTCATACCCTAACCGATGAAATCGTCGCATTACAACCGAATGGCTCACCATGCTACGGCCGAATGGCTTACCGTGCTTCAGTCAATTGGATCGCTATGCTTCAACCAAACGACCTTCCTTGTTCTAGTTGAGTGACTCACTATGCTATGCCAAAGTGGCTCGCTATACCTGCGATGAGTGGCGCACCATATCCTTATGAATTTTCTCAGGATATACTGGCTCTCTATACTCTACCAGCCCCTCACCCATCCTCCATCGGCCCACTCGCTACTGTTCATCGCCTTACTTTCGAGGCAGCCAAAGCCGGTGGAGCCCCACGGTCAATGCCTTTCGGTACACTCGGTAGACAAACACTTCTCTCGACTTGACATCTTCATTTGTCTCCCGTGCTTTCAGGAAAACCAGGTTGACCCCGTCGATCAGATAGGTCGCCAAACCCGTCACAAACTTTGACCGAATAAGGCGAGTCACTCCTTCATAGCACGACGAGTTCATCGGGTAGGGTATAACGAGCCACTCGGTCGAAGAGCGGCAAAGGTTCCCGTCGAAACATGGTGGATCGACAGTGTACAACGTCTCACGGAGTGACGGCTACATGGAAGCGATGTTCTGCATGATGTCTTTGACACGACTATTTCAGCGTCCGGCATTGCTCATCTGTTACATGTCGCAAACGGTCACGCTGACGACAGGCAACCGCACTCGAGTGCTGAGCTTCAAGCTTATCTGCGAAATCGTCTTACGCTCGTGCTACTTCAGCGTGACCGTTTGCGACATGTAACAGATGAGCAATGCCGGACGCTGAAATAGACATGTCCAGGTGTTGCGCTTTTAAAACTTTCTCATGAACATCTTAGCTCCCTCCTACCTAAAGATTACGTTCGCCTTTATCGCCTTCGCGCTTAATTTGTAAAGGGCCTCCTTCCGTGACGGAACAGACTTCCCACCCCCACAGCACCACTTTTAAGCTCTTACTACTCTTACTACTCTTACTACTCTTACTACTCGTAGAATTGTCTAGTCTGAGCCTCAAAACCCTCACTACGATGCTGGCCAGTCATCATCATCCTTGTGTGTGCTGTCGCGCAAATTCATGCAGGGTCGCCACGCCGATCGATTTATGCAGCGCTGTGGCAGCGCGTTTTGGCAGCGCGTTATGGCTGGTGCGCGTTAAAGGGCTGCGCTTTATGGGGCTGCGCATTCTGGGGGTTGCGCGTTTTAGGCTACGCGCTTTTGTGTTGTTTTCCGCAGTCCGTGCGTTTACCAGCCACACCC
Organism: Periconia sp. R9002; assembly: GCA_023627715.1. Lineage (NCBI taxonomy): Eukaryota > Fungi > Ascomycota > Dothideomycetes > Pleosporales > Periconiaceae > Periconia > Periconia sp. R9002. The sequence continues at coordinate 11,549 of JAMAHW010000228.1, read as the reverse complement.
CTTTGAACCCAGAACTCTTTATCGCTCAGCTACTCTCCAAACAACCCATCAGCATCATGGGGCGACATAAGACCTTATCGGATGAACAAATCAATGCTGTCAAAGGTTATCCTGCCTCCTGGACCCGGAATCAAATGATAGCCGCGTTCAAAAAGCTTATCCTCAAACGCGCATCTCAAAGGATATAATATATAGAACCCGCTCAGGTTACGCCGTTTTGTTCTCAGCCTGCTTGGCCATTGGAAGCTAGGAGTGACTAATCTACAAGGTTAGGCATCGTAAATCAGATGACTCGGTGATTAAAGAGAGCTCTACGGAGCGGCAATGGCACTATGCCCTCATCCCGTTTTCTCGGCGCCTGATTCGCTCGCTTAGATCGCAGGCCTTTTGCCTTGCACTAGCCCCTCGCCTCACCAGAAGTACAATACGCCGCTTGGAAGACGGAGACCCACCAGAACCATCAGCTTCGGCTCCACTCGCGCTTTTAAGAGCGGGCAGGCGTAGGCCCACACATTGCACGGGTCGATGACATTGGCACACGGCTTTGATTGGTGCCACGCAACTCCACGCAAAGACAAACAGCGTAAAACTTTAAGTGGATTAGATTTTATGTCAAGCTTGTTTGCACACAAAGCTTTTGATGTTTCTTTTCCTTGCCGTACCCTATAATTCGGGTTTTCATTTTACCTCTTGCACCCAAGACAAGGTTTCAAGGTGCAGGGTAGGTGAAAATCAACTGCAACCTAACCTACGCGATGCAACACTAAAATTGTTTCACCACAGCCACTTTTTCAAGACACGTACCGTCATTCGTGGGATCGTGGACGGACATGAGCGCCAAGTCGGTACTGTCCTTATAGAGGATGACAACAGTGACCAGGCATAGCTGGGAAGCGCTCGCCGTGAGATCCGAGCAGAACAAAACCAATCGGTCTTTAAGGATCACCCACCATACATGCCAACAGATTTCTTCTTTCACCCCTCTTTGCGGCGTGGTGCATCTGTCTGGGCTAAGAATGTTTCGTCTTCTGGTGGAGGGTGCACACGCCATACTGCTGGCCACAGCAAGCACAGAGCATACATAATACTGCCAACCGACGATATCACGTCTGTTTCTATCCTCTTGACGGCGCAGTATTTTTCTTATCAGATTTTCTAACAAGGCTATCTTTTTACTTTGATTTCATTGTCATCACCCCTAACAGCAGAGCACGAGCTTAAATTCACTCTACGCTTAATTATCATCCCGTCAATTCAAACACTAGACGGAAACCCAAACCTTGAAAATTGTCCCTATGCCTTCACTCAGCCTTGCTGCCACATTCTATCTCTTTCACCATGTCGTACTGCCTCCGAAACTACCAGGGGCGGATGACTGGAATGCAGAGTGTGAGAACGCCCTGCTCGAAACAACAGTAGAAGCCCTCCGGACATTCAGTGATGTTGTACGAAACGATGAGCCACAGATAGCTGGGTACGTACGCACAATTCACGTGTTTGGTTAGGGTTATGGACCCTATTTGAAAAGTAATTTGGATAAATTTTGCATTCGACCATCAAGGGTTACTGGCTTTCGATGACATCCAAACAAAATCTGTGTTTCATCTTAGCCGATAATATCAGGATATCTGCTAACAGTTTTCTTCCCTCTATAATCATATAGACTTAGTAGAATCTACGATTAGCAACCTCCGTCGTGTTCGCAGTGCTTCCGGGTTCGTCAGTGACTCTCAGTTGGCGGACTTGCTCCAAGGCCTTGCCTCCGGTAAGACAACCGGAGCCGTACCACTTGAGATAAAGGCACAGAATGCTGCAGTAGTTATCAGCAAACAAGGAACCGAATCCAATATCCTCGATGAAGTTTTCGAACTGTCACCGTCGAATGAGGAGGTGATGAGAGCGAAAGGTCGACTCAGACGCTCATTTCCGACGTATACTTGCCAGATTTCGCTCAAGCAGTTCCAGGAAAATGGACTAATCAATTCACTAGCGTACACGCTTGGGAGGATGAGCTGTGAAGAAGCCCCAGGCTTTCGACCGCAGAGTTGCAAGAACAAACAGGACCACGATGAGACTCGCGATACTATACACCCTGGTTTGATAACTGACTTCTTCATGCACCTTCTCTCCATCCTTGGACAGCAGACTGAGGTGAAAGGATTGTGGAAGAGCACTCGTGAGGATGTTATGTTGAACAACGGGTTGTTCCCTTGGAGAAGATCTCCTTTGTGGCTCCTTGTTCGTATTACTATGCAACTTCAGTTCGCTCGCGCCTCCTCTACAAATCTGTATAAAGCTGTGATGGTCAATTTATTGGCGACGGTCCTCCAAAAAGCAAGAATGCATGCCAAATCAATAGGTACGTAAGCACACTCGCGCATCCAGGGACTTGTCGACCTTTGCAACACCTTTCATCGAAGATCGTTGTTTACGATCGAGAGGTCAGGAAGCAGGGCAAGCTCTAGCGTAGGTCGAGCATGAGTAATCTATTGGAATATTCTACTAATATTGTATGGCAAGCTATAGGCGCTGACCAGTTGTACATCATTTCTGCCAAATTGACCGGTCGCCTACGGAAGCTAAGGGAGCTCATTTCCGATCACTTCTTTGGTCTCTACACCGACAATGTCGTGACGCTCCTACGAGATACGCGATCATGGATAACAGCAGAAATTGAGCGCTTTGCAAATAGTGTGGACAACAATATAGATATGGCCGTCCTCGCCAGCCTCGAGCCCCGCAACGATCTCGACATTGATCTCCCACAATTAGACGGATTCATTGAGAAAATATCTCGTAGGAAGCATCAGTCTGCTACATCAGACTTCCACCCTACTTCTAAATGTCTGGTATTACCCAAGCAAGAGTTACCCACCGACTTCCGGGGCTCGGGAGAATATACGTATTTCTACTTGGCGGCTGTTGAGACATGGGTGGAAGATCACCTCCCCTCTTGGCTTGAGCGACACATTTCCGATAATACCACTTGCGAGCAGCTACATCGGCTTCTCAATGAGTACTATCACCATGCAAATTCGACATACAGCGCCATAAGCCATATACCACGAAGCCTTTCGACCATGTATCTCACTGCTGTGGAGATATGGATCGCATGTGACAAGTGCGCTTGTGAAATATATCCGTTATTACGCGACTTCGATCCTGAAGTGGATCTAGCCTCGTTCCAGTCGCTTTCCTTGCCCTTCAAGAGTCAATTACAGCGGTTGTTGGCCGCAGAAGACTATTTACAGACTCGCCGAAGTAATGTGGAAGCTGGTGCCCCATCGCTCTACCGCGACTTTGGCCACTCATCTTCTTTCGCGGTCAGATTCTTCGATAGTTCTCTGGACCATAAGAGATTATTTTCGAAAATTGTGCAAGACGCTAGGGACAGACGTCGGCGGAAACGCGACGAACTAGTTAAGCAAAAACAACTGTACAACGTCTTAATGGCTAGAGCCGACCAGCGCGACTGCGATCGCCGAGAAGTCTACAACCAGTATTATAATTATACAACTACGGAATGTGCACCTTGGTGTGAAAAACATAGGTTGCTGACTGAAGCCGAGGAACTTCAAATCGAGGTCCATGAATGGCCGCTTAGCTCAGAGGAAGCAATTGCGAAAGCAACGGTTTTCGAATTACAAGTCCCAAGGGCATACAGTCACTGGCGGGACGCAACAATGTTCCTATTGACGGAAGTGTTAGGCTTCACATATGCTGACAGTGAAAATCCGAGCGCGAGATATGTTCTCAGCAGCCAAGATGGTTTGCGACACTTGTGGGCTTCCCCATTGACTCGGCGCATTGACCTCCTTTCGGAGATCAAACCGTTGTCAGGGAGCCACTATCGTATCAAGCAAGAAGTTGCATTCTTACAGGAGACGGACGTTTGTGTTGACAATGCACTCTAATACCAATACTTCGACAGCGTTAAAGATACCTTCGTTAACGATCTATGCTCTACTCAACAGGTACAAAAGAAGTGCACACACATACTCCCGGCTCGTTCAACTCAGCTTCAGACTTATCTACGGATCCCCGATACACCTGATGAATTAACTCCAAATCAAGTTATCGCAAATCTGTCAGACTGCCCATCGCACTTCTCCTTGGATGAATTCAAAGCTTTCGGAGCGCTTCCAATTGGGTATAAGATTCAATATCAAAACATCCTTGTCCAACTTGCCATGCCAGCTGTTGACCTGGCGAAAATTGAGACCCAATGCTTGATTCAACAGACTATTCATCGTGCAGGTCCACCATCTAGCGAGAAAAGCGTAGAGCGGAGTGCGCATGAGATCCTTGCCACGGAGTCTTTCTGTAAAGCTCTTGCGAATAGGATCAAGGCTGCCCTAGGGCGGGTGAGCGAAAATTGGGAGACCTGGAGAGCTGTTGCTACTCTTGTGCAGCTGACGTTGCGAATGCTTAGCATTACCAACTCTCAAGAAATTGCAGATACATGCCTAGAGCTTCTTGAAGATGCTCGCGAGATAGCGCTGACATGGTTGAATCATCTCAAGAAAAGAGTCCATTCAGCTACTAATGACTCGCAGCGGCAGGAGCTTTCTTCTAGGCTCACTGAGATTGGGCTGCTTTGTACAAGTACATTTGACGCGGACGAAAATTGGTTCGCAGTTGTTCTGAACTCTGGCTCGGCGGTTTCGATATTGATCCAGGCTTCGATTGTGGTGCAGGAGAACAGGGATGTCACGACTTCGGAACATGAATACCTCCATCTCGCTATGCTGCAATCATGGCGATTGCTGCTATTTCGAGCCTTTCCTGAGATTTCCAGGAAATTGTCGTTGGATATTGTACAAAATGGTCTGAACGAAGCCGTGGTGGTGTCATGGGCAGCCTTTCGCCCTACGGATTGCTGGAGCGTACTGGAGAATCCCCATAATCACTGGATACATGTCACATGTGACGTGTTAGACGTTCATTTCAATCTGCTTACAGCAGAACTTCTAGTGAATGGTCTACCCCTCTCTCAGCTTCCGCAAAATTACATGGGGCACCCTTTGTATTCTTTACTCTTTGACAAGTCACCGATAGAGGTAATGCCTACCAGTGAACCTGGTATGGAGTTCTCTGCAAAACGACCCTTTCATCCCAAGTGGTGCTACAATCTCAGCTTTGGAATGGAAGGCTCAGATATGCTTATACTAGCCGCTCGAGATGGAACCAAGTTTGATTATGTTCCCTCTCATGTTTTCAAGGATCTACTTCCTACAATGTTCGTTGACGACTATTTCCACTGGTACAATTACAATACCGGTGAAGTTGAATTTCGTCCGCGAGTAGATCCCTGGTCTTCGACAAGCGATCTGTGGCGTCTAGAGAGAGGTGCAACTAGTTGGCGCTTAGTGAATGGACGCCAAACCCTAATTAGTCCTATCAGTAACACCGCCAGAACGATATCGAAGATTCTTTCGCCTTTAGAGCATCAGTCGCACGTTCATGTTCTGTTCGAAAGTTCTTCGGTCGTCTTAATAGAGCTTCCTCGGCGACGACTAGACTTCCGTTACACTCCTGACGAGCCAAAAATTTATTCCCGCCAACACCAAGGAATGATCATAGATACCGATCAGAGAATTGGAACATTGTACGGACTGGTCAATAAGCTCATTTTGAAGCACGAGCGACGAGCTGAAGATCGCTTAGCTTTGATACCTGAAAGTGGTGTGAGATATTCGATGACAACGACGGGTCGTGTCTCCGTGTTGATAAAGTTGGATTCGGCCAGAAAAACCCATGCATATCACATAGACGAAGTACTGGGTCGGCTGATCGACAACGGAAATTTACAGAGCAAGCTCTTCCTTTGCTACCTCCATGCGCTCACTTCGAACTGCCTCCCAGATGCTCTGACTGGCCATACGGGTACTGAAACATCATTAACGATCCTACGTTCAGGAGCAGTGTCATCATTTGACGTGCTTACGGCGCCCAACATGAAAATCCTCAAACGCATTGCTCGCTTGACGCCACCACGAAAGTTCTATCCCACCCATTTGAAGGTCATGCAGCGAGTCTCCTGGGACGAAGACCTGCCATTTATCACTCAGAACCCGGGGTTTTACACAGCGGTTCACAAAATATTCTGCATAGCGCGGAGCATGAAAATATTATAGCCCTCCGAAGTATACGTTGATCCTCCCAAGCTTGCCTCGATGGATCTCCATTTACTTCAGAGGGATGCGATAAGAACATCAACTTTTCGCATCGAAGGCTTTGGCGCAGAAGAGCACACTCATGAATTTGATCGAGACTATAACGTCAGAGCTGAAGTGGCCGACCCGGAACGAGGACGCCGCTGTTCTATTGCCGCCGAAATGATCTTTCGAAGCCAGCCTACTCTCCACTCATACATTGGTGAACATAACTTCCAAACTTCTTTTCGAACTAACCACTTACACAATGCTACAGTCCAAAGTTCTAACGGACGATTGGAGCCTTTAATGCTGCGGTATAATGCTTCATGGTTGGCGGAGCCATCATCGTTCCTTCCAGATATGTGGTGCAATCTACACTCATTACTTGCCAGATCACCTCATCGCTTCAACAAGTTCGATCTTATGACCTGGCTGTCAACTGTTGCATTTGCAGAAGTTGCGGACATGGATGTCATCCAAGCTTTAGCATCGTTTTACAACTATCGCGACCTGGCATCCATCGAAATTCCTTCTGTCGGCCAGTTTACCTTGGCGGAGGGTGATTCTCCTACGCTGTCCCTAATTCAGAGTCTAGTAGAGGTATATCGACCTCTTTTAGCCTGTCCAGAATATGATTTATTAAAACAGCCCGAAGAGACGTATGAGCAATGGGAGACTAGGAAGTTCAATGTTTGTCAAAGCAACCAGGGCAAGGCCGCCGTGGCATTTGCACGCGCACTTCATTCCCAGTGGCCCTGTGAGGTACCTCAAACACCACGCAGTCCGTATGCAGAGACATACATAGACACTGAGAGGGCTATGTCTGAGGTTCGTCGCATGTTCAAAATCTGGTATGACAACCGTTGCTTCTATCAGTATCTCGAGATAATCTCACGTGAGCTGGCACGACAGAGCATCGCCTGCGTCAAGACCCAAACCAACTATATTGTCAAGGTACAGGGCCATCCTGGGCGGAACAAAGGCTCCTTCTTATATAGTATCGATGATGTTTTTAACCTTAAAGCACCGCTCTCGTCTTCCATCGCCCTGGATTCTATGGACTTGTGCTGGCCTGTACCACCCACGTCTCTTCGTATACCTCTAGAGCAGCAAGAAGTAGAAAACAGCAACCAGGCCGGCTACCGACTCGCTTCATTATGCCAGAAGCTAAGAACCAGTGCCAAATCTTCGCGCGAGAAAGACTACATCTTGGACCTACGGGACAGTTGTGATTTGCTTGCACTACAAAAAGCAAAATACCAAATCCACGCAGACGTGTCGAACGGTGAGCTTGCCAGACTCTTGAAGACGTACCTGCACGATTGTCAGCGGTTTTTTGATGATATCAACTCCCTCTTACGAGAAATTGTTCGATCCGGTGATGAAATAGCGACTGATATGGGCCAATCGCCGCGTACGTCCCCAACGTTCTGGCTTCGTCAGTTAAACCGAGACCGGTTTGATTCTCTGACTCGGGAATGGAAAGCTATAATCGTCCAATATGGTCTTGCTGTTACTGAACTCCACCGCGCCCAGAGGCTTGTAGCACTCTCTTCTCATCGATGTGAGCTTGCAGAAGAGTTCCTCAATCGAGGACATCAGAATTGGTCACCGATGGAATTTCCGGAAACGTTGTTGCTTGAAGCCGAAAGCGGTCTCTTGGTTCGCGAAGTACAGGAAGAGATTGCGAAACAAATGAGAAGTCCACTAAACAATGCAAACTCTGTCATGCAACTCAACATGGGAGAGGGCAAGAGCTCTGTCATTGTGCCGACCACTGCAGTATCTCTAGCACAAGGAGAATTACTTGTCAGAATCATCGTTGGGAGGTCGCAGTCACGACAAATGCTCCAAACGCTGGTCTCCAAGCTCGGTGGGCTGTTAAACCGACGCATCTACCACATGCCGTTTTCAAGAGCGCTAAAACTCAACGCCTCTCAAGCTGATACTGTTGGCAAGATCTACATAGAATGTATGGCTAATCGTGTTATCATGCTCGTCCAGCCTGAGCACATCCTGTCCTTCAAGCTCATGGGCATCGAATGCCTGCTGAATGGACAGTCTGACGTGGGGAGATCGCTTCTGCGGACGCAGCAGTTTTTCGATAACAAGTCCAGAGATATTGTAGACGAGAGTGACGAGAACTTTAGCGTTAAGTTGGAGCTGACCTATACTATGGGTGAGTACAATGGATGCTAAACATTATCGTTTTTTACTGCACCTACTTGAGTGCGTTCACTAGGGGCGACTTAGCAAGATCTGGTGTCGTATGTCTACGTAACGAATCTCATGCTAACCTACTCTTCAGGTACCCAAAAACCAATGGAGTTCGGTCCGGAAAGATGGACCATAATTCACTCAATCTTGGAACTAGTCGCTATGTATGCTGCTGAAGTGAAGAAGAGGTTTCCTTCCTCAATCGAAATCGATACTCGTTGCGAATCACGATATCCACGTACGCGCATTCTCCGAACGGATGCAGAAGAGGAACTATTGAATATGATCTCGAGCCATATATGTGAGCTTGGAATCTCAGGCTTCTTCTCCGTAGCGCGACAGCCTCCCAAGGTAAAGCAAGCGGTCCTACGCTACATCCGGAATTCTGAACTCACCGCTACGGACATCAACGAGGTCGAAAAGGGAGCTCTCTGGACGGAGACCACTATGGGACCAATGCTCCTCTTGAGAGGTCTAATCGCGGGTGGGGTGCTAAGCTTTGCCCTCAGGTCTAAGCGGTGGAGGGTAGATTTTGGTATCGATCAAAGCCGTACACCGAAAACACAGCTAGCCGTGCCATATCGCTCGAAAGATTGTCCTTCTCTCCGATCCGAGTTTAGTCACCCAGACGTAGTCATTGTTCTCACATCTCTATCGTACTACTACGGAGGATTGGATGATCAGTTTCTCTTTGATACGTTTGCTCACCTGGAGAAATCGGATCAAGCAGACGTCGAATATCAAGAGTGGGTCCGCTGGGCAGGAATTCTTCCTGATGCTTTCCAGCATCTTGCTGGAGTCAATATCAAAGATCGCCATCAGTGTACCACGGACGTATTTCCATCACTTCGATATTCTAAAGGCACTATTGACTACTTCCTATCGCACATTGTTTTTGCCAAGGCGATGAAGGAGTTCCCCCATAGGCTCGCTGCTTCTGGTTGGGACCTTGGTGCTGTCAAACCTCACCCAACGACAGGTTTTAGTGGTACTAATGACTCACGTCAGGTACTTCCACTTAGCGTCCATTATTTCGATTCCGAAAAGCAGAAACACACCAATGCTTTGGTGTTGACTTATCTACTGCAAGACAACAGCTCAGTAGAGTTGCTACCACCACAGACCAATGCAGAACAGTTTCTGGACATTGTCAACGTAATGGAGTCACCAACTCGAGTCATCCTTGACGCTGGTGCACAAATATTAGAAATGAGCAACGTTGAAGTTGCGAAAAAGTGGCTTGGAATAAAAGACACCCATCACGCTCAAGCGGAAGCTGTCATATTTTTTAATGACAATGACGAGCTCTCGGTTCTTGATCGCAGTGGCTGCATCGAGCCACTACAAACATCGCCATTTGGCAAGCATTTAGATGAATGTCTTGTATATCTTGATCAAGCTCACACGCGAGACACAGATTTGAAGTTGCCTAAGAACTACCGGGCCGCAGTCACTTTAGGCGCCAACTTGACCAAAGATACGCTGGTGCAAGCATGTATGCGAATGCGGAAACTGGGGAAAGGCCAGTCAGTTGTTTTCTGCATCCCCGAAGAAATACAAATAAAAATTTTGGGGGTGAAACTGCATGGCTCAGAAATAGACGTCTCCGACGTTCTGAAATGGGCGATCACGGAGACGTGGGCAGACATGCACCGGAATATACCTGTGTGGGCTAGACAGGGCCGTCGCTACGAGGCCCACAAGAACTACTTTAATGGCGAAGAGACGACTGTAGAGCAAGCGAAAATGTTCCTCGAAAAGGAAGCTCAGAGTCTTGAAGATCGCTATCGACCTCGTCTGCGCAAGGGTTCTGATGCAATGAAAGACTGGGACACCTCGAACAAGAACATATGTAAGATTCTCGAATTGTGTCACGAGTTTGAGGCAATGTCATTTGATATGGCAACGCTTCAAGAAGAGCAAGAGAGGGAACTCTCCTCAGAAATCGAGGAAGAGCGAGAAGTTGAGAGACCTGCACCTATGGAAGCCGAGCGGCATCAACTACATCCTGACCTTGTTAAGCTGGTTGCCACCGGCCGATTCCCGGAACGATCAGATGCCTTCTCACCCGCGTTTCAGGCTTTAAAATCCACAAGTGCTGCAGAACGATTTGATCTTACGCAATTTCCGAATGATCTTCTCGTCACCATAGACTTTATGCGTACTGTTAAGCGTCCTAGAGGATCCATGTCTGGATCATATGTCTCGGACTCCTATCTCAGGCCTGTGCAGTGGATCCTCTCAGTTATACAAAACGACAAGTCCTCCGCCTCTCGTTGTTTGATTATCCTTAGTCCCTTGGAAGCCGAACAACTCCTCCAGGAAATTCGAAAGTCGAGTATCGTAACGCTGCACCTATACGCACCACGCCCTACTCAAGGCTATGACCCGCTCGACGCACTTGATCTCTATTGCGTCGGCCGGGAGTTCTCTCCGTCCAGTTCCAGCACCTTCCGAAGCCAGATTGCTCAGCTCAATCTCTTCGCAGGTCAGCTTTACTTCGATTCCTACGCAGAGTACACCGAACTGTGCAAATACTTAGGTGTGGCGTGGGAGGCCACGAAAGAGGGAGAGACGTTGCAGGCTGACGGGTTTATCGTGCCGCCGGCTGGCGGTTGGGGCTTGAAAAAAAGTCCTGTGGGATTTTTGAAAGAGTACGTAAAAATTAGACGGGAAAGCGAGGGGATAGAGAAGACACATTTAGGCAAAGTGCTTGAGGGGGGATTGTTGGAGAAGCGCGAGTTCGAACTTAAATAGGGTAAGTTTGCTTGTTTTAAAGTTCATTTGTTTCGATACATGGGTCGCAGCGAAATTGGAAAAATGGAAGCACAACGGCCCAGTTGTTAGATTGGCAGTGATGTGGACTCCCCAGTATTCTGGGCCTCAAGACGGTGTGTTATAGACAGTAGATTGTTTAGCCTATGTAAGGGCTACATGCCCCTGCTTACCCGTGCACAGTTATTCTGAATCCCAGAACCCCCCCTACATGGCAGCGAACCGACAGGTTGGAGTACCAGCACTGACCCTTTTTGCCCTGTTTTGTACTAGTCGCGGATGGACTCCGCGACTGCCCCTGCACTTACCCCTTTGAGCCATCTTGACTCCGTAACCTCCACTGCCGTGCTGAACCTCCCATCTCTTGCAACGGCTGCAACCACGGGGTGTAGCACTGAT
>JAMAHW010000227.1:0-13963 GCA_023627715.1 Periconia sp. R9002 | reverse complement strand
AATAGTTTTTTTTATTTTTATACTTAAAGCTAATTTTTAGTGCCTTTTTTATATCTATAGTATTCTCCTTATCTAAGGTAGAACTACTAGTTTCTATAGGTATAATAATTTCCTACGTATTATTATTATTACTATTATTTTTATACTATTTTTATCTAAATAGTTTTATAATATTAATATAATAGGTAACTTTATTCTTTTACTTATAATTCTTAGTATAGTGTCTTTTTTTATAGTAATTATAGTATTCTATATTCTTATTACCTATACGCTTTCTATTATTTACCTTCTTATCCTATTTTTTTATACTATCTAGATATATAGCTTTAAGTCTATTAGAAGTATAGTATCCTACTATATAGATAGTTCTTATAGTTTAAATATAGTTACGCTTCTTACCTTATAGAGGTAGATAGTAATAGTTTTTTTTTCTAAACTTCTAGTTATAAAGTTAGTTTTCTAGGTCTAGTTTATATAGCTTATTATTAATCTTAATAGTTTCTTTAATTAATTTATTAAGAGTAATTATATTAGCTCTACTATATCTAAGTTCCTTATAGACTTATAGCTTAAGCCCCTATTAATACATATATTAGAGTAACTTATTATTTTACTTAATTTAAGCTAAAAGTTATTAGAATTAGCTAGTATAGTTAGTAGTAGACGTTATTTACTTTAACTATTAGATATTACGTTTAGTAATAGGTTTCTAGACTAACTACCTAAAAACCTTATAGATTTTTACTTTAAACTTATCCTAGTCTTTAAATATATATATATTATTAGGATCTTTAATATTACTATTTATATAGTGTTAGACGTAAAGTAAAACCTATTTAAAGGCCTTATCCCTTATTAAAGTAGTAATAAGTATAGCTTTATTATTTTCTACTATATAGTTATTTATATAGAAGTAAAAGTTATATTAGAGTAGCTAATTTTTTAGTTTCTTTTAGTTACTATAGTAGAGCGGAAGCTTTTTAACGTTACTATATTAACTAAAGTTTTAGTTAGAGGTAAGAGTTATATCTATATCCTTACTTATATTAAAATAGTAATTAAAATATTAAAGATAGGCTAGTAAAAAAATTATTATATTATAAACTAATATTAGACTAGTACCTTAAAAGTTTATTTAAAGAGTATAAATAAAAGGAGGATAAGACTAAATAAGTTTATAGAGTAAACTAAAGGTAGATTATTATCTAGAACTTAAGGTTAATTATAATAATCTAGAAGAGTATTACTCTTAATTATATACTTACTATCTACTTATAGTATATCTATTCCCTTACTCTCTATAAAGTAAGTTTACCTAGTAACTTACCTTTTTTACTATAAGGTAAGTAAGTCTAATATTAGCTTACTCTTTTTACTATAAGTTATATAAGTTAGTTATATATATAGCTAGTACTAAGCCTAAGCTTACTAGTAGCCTTATAAAGAGGGTTACGTAACTTTTCTAACTAAAAGTGTAGAGTTAATTATAGTTCCTTTTAGGTTATAGCAGCGCATAATTATTATTAGCTTATAATTACTTCTTTATTTATAATAATACCTTTCTATTTTATATACTTTCTAATTAGTAATACCTATAGCCTTTATACTATACTTATAGTCTTCTATTTTTAGATAATAATAGAGAGAGTACTTTATAGATAGGTATAACTTTATAATAAGAGCGCTAATAACTACGCTATTTATTTAATACTAAAGACTAAGCTAAAATAGGCTAGTAATACTAAAAAAAAAAAGAGCCTCCTACTTTAAATAAAAGCTTAGGACCTAACGCTAAAGAGTAATTAGTTAAGCATAGTTTTAAAAAGGACCTAATAATAGAGTTAACTAGTTAATTATAATAGAAAGTTATAGTATTAGAAGGACCTAATATTAGAAGAGTAATTAGTTAAGCGTAAACTTAGAAGGACTTAATAATAGTAGGTTAACTAGTATAAAAGACCTAGTAATTATAAATTAACTAGTAGATAAAAGGTAAACTCTAAGAATAAAATTATACTTACTTAGTAGAGTAGGGTAATAAATAAAAGCTACTAACTAAGAACTATACTTAGATAATTAGTATAAGCTTTTACTATAGGGTTAAGCTATTTAAATAATACTCTACTCTTACTATAATAGGAATAAATAGAATTACTAAGCCTAAAGTAAGGTTATAGATAAACGTAAGCCTAAAGTAACTATAAGAAGCCTATACGCCTTTAATAACTTTCTTTTACTTTAGACTTTCTAACCTTTATACCTCTCTCTTATATAGCTAAACTTAGTAAGAGTAATAATAACTTTTTAATCTAAGCTGTACTTATAATAGAGCTATATAAAAAGAAAACTAATATATACTCTTATTAAAGATGGGCTAGCAGAGGGATCGTTATGTTGCAAACTAATATTAGACTAGTACCTTAGGAGGTTTATTTAAAGAGTATAAATGAACTAGATATGGACGGTAATAGTTGCAGAGTAAACTAAAGGTAGATTGTTATCTAGAACTTAAGGTTAATTATAATGTTCTAGGAGGAGCATTGCGCTCATCTATATACTATAATTATCCTATAGATCCTATATGTCCCATAGATACTAAGACACATGTTCCTCTGAGATCTCTGGGATCTCTAGGACGTCATGTGCCAGTCACGTGACCGCTAGACTAGTGGCTTGGCCAGTAATAATGAGGGGCTTATAGTGCGTTAATGCCCTATCATTCTTAAACGCCGTAACTCCCACTTTTAGGTTTGTAACAACTCTATACTATAAAAAATAATAACTTTACCTAAGAAAAATAGTAGCGTAAAAAGTAATAAAGCTAAGTAGCTATAGCTACTACTTAATAATTCTTTTATTAACCTCTTCTAAAGTATTAATAAGTTATAGATACTTTTCTAAAGCGGCCTATTTTAGAGTTAATCTACTTAGTTAGTATACTACTTCTAATTTTAAGAAAAAAATAATACTACTATAGACGTAAACGCTATACTACTAGCTTTTTAAAGCTAGTAAGTAGGAGCTAGTAGTCTACTAGACTACTCTCTAGAACTAAGTAATAAAGAGTATAAGTATAAGTAAGCTACTTAATAGGCTAAGTTTAAGATATAGGGTAGTAAGTACTTTTCTAACTTAGCTTAAAAGTCTAGATTAAAGAGTAAAGTCTATTTTAATATATTACTTAAAAAAGGTAAAAGTAAAGAGAAACGTAGAACTTAGGAGAACCTACTACTTTATAACTTTTCTCTCTTTTTTATAAGTAATACTATAGAAGAGGTAGTTACTACTTTAAACTTTACTTAATACGCTAAAGATAATAGTAGTAAACTACTTAAAAAGGTTAATATTAGTAATTCTAAATAATTAATTTATATAGTTATCTAATACTTATAACTTTTCTAGGACTACTTTAAAGAGTACTATAACTTCCTAGAAAAGTTAAAAAGTAAAGTAAACTTTAAAAAGGCTAATAACGTAGTACTATAAAAAAAGCTCTAAAAATAATCTACTACTATATAAAATAAAGACGCTACTATTACTAAACTTACTAAGTATAACGCTATACTAAATAAAGACTCTAATTATATAGCTAATAACTATAACTATATTAACTTCTAACTAATAGATGCTAAAGAGTAAGTATTATACTTAGCTAAAAAGCTAAAAGCTACCTAAAAAAAATTTACTAACGTGTGCTAATAACTTAAAAAGCATACTTATTAATTACTACTAAGTATTCTACTTTAGGCTACTAGAGCTAACGTCCTACGCTAAACTACTAAGCTGCCTTATAAGTATACGTATAGCTATAACCTATTAGTTAATTCTTTTTTATACTATAATAACCCTAGTTTAGTAGCTTATAATACTACTCTAATAGTATAATCTACTTTTAGCTTTTATCTTCTAATAGCCTTCTCTCTAAATATTAGTAAATACTCTAATCCCCTATATTAACCTAGCTTTAGGCTACTAACTTTTCTTACTTTATACTTTAGTAACTCTACCTATAAAGCTAACTATAAAGTACTAAATATTAAGATATTTAAAAGAGATAAAAACTTAGACTATAAGATATAGCGTATTAAGGCTATAGATAAACTATAAACTTTACTATTTAAGACTACGCGTATATAATACTTCTATAGTAAACTTAAAGGCAACGCTTAGTATATTATTTATTCTTTATTAAAATTTTTATACTCTATCTAAGATATATTCTAAATTCTAGATAATATATATATAACTTATAATAAGGTTGCTAACGTAGAGTATAAGCTATTTAGTAATAATTTATAATAAAAGGCTAGTAAAATAGTAGCTATATAGTAATTCTAATTTCTAGTAGTTATTAATTTCTTAAGTTATACTAAATTCTAGAAACTTAAGTACGCGTAATACTTTATACTTTCTTAAATTATAACTACTACTTTTAGTAGTAGTAACTTTAATAAGATGCTATAGGACTTCTTTAGCTAAGTATAATATATTAAGTAGTATAGTAGCAATATTTTATTAGGATAATAAACTAATTCTTTAAAATTAAATTTTACTACTACTTATATAACCTCTAACCTATTACGCTATAATACTACTAGTAAGTTAGATAGCTCTACTTAATAAGTTATATTAAGAGGGCAATTTTATAAGTACTATAGTTAGACTAAAAATTAGATTAACTACTTTATTAAGCTAGGCCTCTACTAGAAGTATAGCTACTATAGATATATAGCGTTAGATAAAAACGCGCTCTACTCTAGTAACTTACCTATTTACTTAAAGAATATTATAGCTTTATCTACTCTTTCTACTATTAAAGAAGAAGACTTACTACTCTTAGATAATAATAACTTTAACTATAACTAAGAAGGCACTATATTTAATAAAAAGTTATTAAACTAGAGGCTTTTTTATAAAAATATGTATAGGAGTAAAAGCTATATAAAACTTAAATCTACTTTAATTAAATACTTAAGTAAGTATAAGAGCTTAAAAGGAAGACTAAGGCTAGCGTAGTTTATAAAATATTAGTAATTTAAGTAGATAGCTAGTTAGCCTATATATCTTAACTAGTATTTAAGGCGTATATTAAAACTAATTATGCTAGAGTATAAGCTAAAATTTTAAACTTAGCTAATATAGGTATAGATATATACTTTATATATCTATAGATAATTAAAGAATATAACTTTTAGACCTATAAGCTTATACGTCCTAGCACTATTTATCTAGGTAATAGTAAAGAGAAGGGTTAGAATACGTATACTACTAACGTTATAGTCTAATATAGAACCTATATCTTAGTTATTATCTATTTAGTCTACCTAATAAGAGCCTTTAATTTAATCCTAGGTATAGATTAGTTTAATACTTACTAATTACTCCTAGGCTTTAGTAAAGGCTAATAATTAATAATATTTAACTTTAGTTACTACCTACTTAACTACCTATATCTAGCACTACTAGAAAGGGTATATAAAAAAGGACTCCTAGATAGTAAAAAATAGATAATAATAGTGTAAAGACTCTTAGATATAATTAATAGTAAAGCTATACTAGTATTTATAAAAAGGGAACCTAATAACGTTATTTAGATTAAGCTATACGACTAAGATAAATTAGTATACCTCTTAGATAAAGATAATAATTATAATATAGAAATATTTAAAAATATAATAGCTTATAAACTTACTACTATTATAATAGCTAACTTTAAAAAATATATAGCTAAAATAGAATAACTATTACTAATAGATAAAAAATTAAAGAGCGTTTACTAGATTAGTTAAAATTTTAGTTTTAAGTATTTAGCTACTATAAAGCTAATAAGATACCTATATACTATAAAAGTATAGATTACGCTATTATACTAATAGATAATAATAAAGTTTCTTACCTATATATTTATAGCTTTACTAGAGTAGAAGTAGAAGCTGTTAAAATTTATTTAAAAGATATACTAGCTAAAAGATATATCTACTTTAGTATATCTCTTTTTACCGTACTAGTATTAGTTATAAAAAAACCTAGAGGAGGACTACGTATATATATAGACTACTAAGCACTTAATAGTCTTACTATTAAAAACTAAAATATACTTTCTATAATTAAAGAAACGTTAGTATGCTTAAATAAAGTTTATTAGCTTATAATTATAGACGTTATTATAGCCTTTAATAAAGTATATATTAAAGAAAGTAATAAATATAAGACTACCTTTCTTACTTACTAAGGCTTATATAAGTATATTATTATACTATTTAGGCTCTATAACGTACTTAGTACTTTCTAAACCCTTATTAATAAAATATTATAAGAGTTTTTAGACTAATTTTATACTATATATTTAGATAACGTCCTTATTTATAGCGAGATAGAGGAAGAGTATAAAAGCTATATTATTACTATTATTAATTAACTCTATACTGCCAGTCTATACTTAGATATTATAAAGTTTAAATTTAAAGCTTAGAAAGTTAAATATCTAGGACTAATATTAATAATAGAAGAAGTAGAGATAGACCTAGATAAAGTTAAAATAATACTTAAATAGTAGCTACTAATATACTTAAGAGAGCTATAGTTATTCTTTAAATTTACTAACTTCTACTAACGTTTTATACTAGGGTTTAGCGTTATAGCTAAACTATTAATAGAGTTAACTAAGTAAAATAAGTAAAACTTTCTAATTAAAGATAACTTTAAAGTAGTCTAGGCTTTTAAAACTTTAAAAACGGCATTTATAACTACTCCTACTTTAGCTTATTTTAACCCTAATAAAGAAAGCTAGCTAGAAACTAATAGTTCTAACTTTATTACTACTACTATATTATTATAAAAAGATAACTAAGGTATACTATAACCTATTACATTCCTATTATATAAAATAACACCTATAGAGTGTAACTATAAAATTTATAATAAAGAGTTACTAGTAATTATTAAGGCGTTTAAAGAATAGTAGTATAAGTTATTAAATACCCTAAACCTTATAAACGTTATCTTAGATTATTAAGCTTTTAAATATTTTATATCTATAAAACGCTTAAATTATTACTAAGCTTACTAAGCTAAATTCTTATTAGAGTTTAATTTTAAAATCTAATATAGGCTAGGTAAGTAAGGTACTAAGCTAGACGCGTTAACCTAATACCTAGAAGACCTCTTAAATAATAACTTTAATAACTAAAAGTAATACTAAATATAGACTATTTTAAAGCCTTACTATTTTAAATAGCTAAAAGATTTAGATAATATAGGTACCTACTATACTATTAATCTAGCTGCCCTTCTTAGTTATAACTAGTATACTAGGCCTATTTAATTAGTAACTATAATAGCTTAGCTTAGCGAAGTTAAAAAGACTTAAAAAGTAATAGTAGTTAAGTTATAGTTAATTCTACCTAAACTTTAAAAAGAGATTATAGTTAAGTTATAGTTAATTCTATAATTAAATTTAAACTAAGTATAGTAGGATATAATAGAAGCTATAAAAATAGGCTACGCTAGTAATAAAGATATCTAAAAGATTATATATTATATTAAGACTAGAGTAAAAAGACTACTCTATAATTTAATCTATAAACGCTTTATCTATCTTAAAATATCTAATTACTAATACTAAGATAGTTTATTATATATTTAAAGTAAGGTCTATATACTAGACGTACTATAGCTATATATAAAAGTTATTACTATAGGATATAATAATCTAGTTGCTAGCTATAGGGGTAAGTAAAATATATACTCTAAACTAAGCTAATAGTATTACTAGCTTTATATATTTAATAATATTACTAAGTATACCTATAACTACTAAATATACGCTAAAATTAAGTCTTCTAGGTAAAGTAAATATAGCCTACTATACCTACTAACTATACTATTTTATTATTAGGAGAGTATTACTATAGATTTTATTATATACCTACTACTATATATAGAGGGATAGCGTATATACACTAATATTTTAGTAATAGTAGACTAACTTACTAAAAAGAAGTAATTTTATTAGGGTCCTACTTAAGCCTTAAAGTAGGATACTAGGTAGTACGTAAAGAGAGTAAATAGAAGTATAATATTATAAGATAAGGGTAAGGTATATAACTATTAATAAGTATAATATAATAGATTTTAAATAGTAGATATTAAAAGTAGAGTAGCTCTTTAGTTAAAAGATTAAATTAATAATAAAGACTATCTAAAAAGTATAATATATACTTACTATATACTAATAAAACTTCCTAAGCTCTATTACTTTATAGCTTTATAGCTTTATCTACGTAAAAATAGTAGAGTATAAAGTTATAAAGCTATTACGTAATTCTTTATTACGTATCTATATTATAGTCTACTTTAAGTCTAAAATCTTAGTCTTTATCTATATAGTGCTACTTATAGTTATTACTAAAATTACACTTACTATAAGTATTAAGAATAATTCTATAAGGTATAGCTATAATACTATTCCCTTCTTTATACTTAGTCTCTACGTTTATCTATTCTAGAGATTAAGGTATAATAGTACTATAGCCCTACTTATTATTTAGTAAAGCGTCTCTAGCTATTATAGTTTCTTTAAAAACTTAATCTAGGTTATTACTTACTAATAAGGTTTTTTATAATAGAGCTACTATATATTTTAAATATTCTTACTACGCTAGGTTAAGGCTTATTTACACTAGTTCTCTAACTAATAGCTAGTATTATAAAGCATATATTTATACTAATATACGTAGTTTTTATAAAGTATCTTCCATCCCTCTATCTAAAAGTATATTTACTCCTAAAAGTAAGATACGTACGTTTAGGCTTATTACTATTAGTAAAAGCTATTAACTATATAAAAGAAATAGTATAATATTAGCTTAAAAATACTTATTACGCTTAAAAAGAGGCTTTAGATAAACTAGTAGAAGCCTATTCTAGGGTTTAGCGTTTTAAAAAATAGAAAAAATATCTTTATTTAAAATTAGCTACTTAGTTTTACGTAATAGAAGCGGAGTTAGATAAAAAAAAAGCTAAACTTTAGTAGACTAATTAGTAGGTAAACCTAAAGCTAATTTTTAATTAAAACGTTACTACTAACGCTACTACTAGTAGCACTCTTCTTAATTTATAGCTAAGTAAAAATTTTATATTATCTCCTAGTTTCTTTTATTTAATAAGGTAGACTAAAAATCTTTTAGCTTCTTAGGGTAGCTAAAGCTATCTTCTAGTTCTTATAAATCTTTTTATAGTTTTCCTTTCTTATTAGTACTTATCTACCTAACTAGGTAATAGTTTTTTCTATTTTAAACTTAGTGTCTAATAATTTTATTAACGTCCTATTATTTATCCTATTCTCTATAAATATCTAATTTATATACTACTAGTTTAGCGTTTTAAGGTGCTTTTTCTAGGAGTAAGACGTAGAATACTAAGTAAATTTCTATATTTTTTAGTAGTTCTAATCTATATATAACTAGCGTAATTTATTTAGTAATTTTATATAAGCTAATCTTTATATAATTAAATTTTAGGCTAAGCCGTTTACTTTTAATATTTTAGTATTTTAACTATACTTTTTTCTTTTTCTTAAAATTAGGTCCCTCTTTATAGTACTAATTATAGTATTTTCCTATTTATTTATTAAGGAACTTAGCGTCTAGTTATAACTAACTATAAATTTCTTTAATTCTTTCTATAAATTTCTTACTATTTACTATCTAAGTATATATGTACTTAGGTAGATTATATATATTTAAGTTAAATTTATAGTTTATAAAAAATAGTATAATTCTTATTACTACGTTTTTTAAGCTATTATATACTAACTAGGCTATTAGTAATAGTACTACCTAGTTATTCTAATTATAGTTAAGATAATATTTTAAGTATTACTTAACTATCTAGTTTATTTATTCTAACTATCTATCTACTTATAGATAATAGGCTATTATTATACTATATTTAACTTTTAGTATAGCTATAATTATACTCTATAGCTTTAAATTAAATTACTTATTTTAGTCTATAATAATTTTATTTAGGACGCTATATTTACTAACTACTATATTAATAATCCTATATACTACTACTTTTATTCTACTTTTCTTAGTGTATAGCTTAAAGTAGGTGTATTTAGTTAACTTATTAATAATAGTTATAATTCCGTTATATTTAACCTTAGTTACTAAGTTTTATAACTTTAGTAAGTGTATAATAAAGTTAATTATAATTATCTCTTATAGCTATTTAAGTGTCTCTACTAGTTATAGTATCCTATATAGTGCGTATCTATTATACTTATTCCTATAGTAATCTTTATAGTCTCTAAGAACTTCTATTACTATTACTCTTACTTTAGGTATATAGTATTTTTCTAGTAGTCTTTCTAGGGTTTTCTTAATTCTTTAGTAACTATATATTAGCAACTTATAGAATTATTATACAAATTCCTACTATATTTTTATTAGAATATAAATTCTATTATACTTTATATAGAATCTATTTTAGATATCTTCTTATAGCTATTTTAGATATTTTTTAGTAACTTCTTACTTAATCTATTTGTTTAGTTTGTTACTTCTTTGTTTAAAGTTAGCCGCTACCTTATCTAAGATAAGGTTTCCTTATTTATTTTTAATTAATATTATTCCTATTACCTTAATTTCTAATTCTAAATCTAAGCGTCTACTTAAAGTATTTACTAATTAATTTTCTAATCCTTTAATATAGATAATCTTAAAATTAAATATAGATAGGAATTTCTACTATCTAGTATATTATTATTCTAGGTCTTTATTTATTATAAACCTTATAAGGTTCTTATAGTTTATATAAACCTTAGTTTTATATTTTACTTCTTAGAGATATACTCTCTACTACTTAAAAGCTTTATATATTACTAATATTTCTTTATTATAGATAGAGTAGTTAAGTTCTAATAGTCCTATCTATTTTAAGAAGTATTTAACTAAATACTTATACTCTTCTATTAGGTCTATCTATAGTAAGGTAATACTATACGTAGAATTAAATATATTTATTCTAATAATTTTTAGCTAGTCTAAGTTAAATATCTTTAAAATTAGTTGTTCTATAAATTATTTTTTAATTTTATTAAATAATCTCTAGCATTCTTCTATCTATTTAAAGGATATATTTTTTTTTATAAGTTGTATAATAGGTTCTATAAGTTTTAACTATTTAACTATAAACTTCCTATAAAAGTTTACTAGTCTATTAAATCTCTAAATATTAGTAATATTTTTTAGTATAGGCTATTCTTTAATCTACTTAATCTTATTTAGATTAATTCCTAGTCTTTTTAGTTCTACTATAAATCTTAAGAAATTAGTTTTCTTAGTATAAAATTTATATTTTTTTATTTTTAGAAATAAGTAGTTTTCTATAAGTCTCTTTAGAACTTTATATATATATTATATATATTCTTTTTTAGTTTCTAAAAATATTAGAATATTATTTAAGTATATAAATATAAAAACGTCTAGGTATTCCCTAAGTACTATATTAATTTTATCCTAAAATACTATAGGTGTATTAGTAAGTTTAAAAAGTATAACTTAGTATTTATATAGTCTATACTATATTTAGAAGGCTATTTTCTACTTATAGCCTTCTTTAATCCTAATCTAATAGTATACGTTAGTTATATCTAACTTTATAAATATTATAGCTTTTCTTATCTAATCTTAGAGGTTTACTATTAGTAGTAGTAGGTACTAATTCTTTTTAGTAATAGTATTTATTTTTTTATAATCTATATATAACTATTTCTTAGTAGTCTTTGTTACGAACTTTGTGTAGGAGATAAGCGCTTATAAAGAATGTGAGTGAGGAGGCACAGACGATGAGTAAGTATAGGATACGTATAACTAATTGATGACGCTAGAGTCACGTGATCCCACGATCCTAAGCTTAGCACATTAGGTAAGCTATAGGATACTATAAGATACTATAGGATCCTATAAGCTAAGGCTATAGGAAGGTATAAGATCCTATAGGATAATAATATATATAGACGAGAATAATGCTCTCTTAGGAATATTATAATTAACCTTAAGTTCTAGATAATAATCTACCTTTAGTTTACTCTACAACTATTACCGTCTATATCTAGTTTATTTATACTCTTTAAATAAACCTCCTAAGGTACTAGTCTGATATTAGTTTGCAACATAACGATCCCTCTACTAGCCTATCTTTAATATTTTAATTACTGTTTTAATATAAGTAATACGGATATAGATACTTAAACCCTTACTCCTAACTAAGACTTTAGTTAATATGGCGACGTTAAGAAACTTCCGCTCTATTATAGAAATTAAAAGGAACTAGAGGATTGGCTACTCTAATGCGACCTCTACTTCTATATAAACGACTATATCGCGGAAGCTAATAAAGCAATACTTATTACTACCTTAATAAGAGATAAAGCTTTTAAGTGGGTTTTACCCTACGTCTAACGCTATATAGATAGCAATATTAAGGACCCTAATAATACGTATATATTTAAAGACTAGGATAAATTTAAAGTAAAAGTTCGCGAAGTCTTTAGATAGTTAGTTTAGAAGCCTATCGCTAAACGTAATATCTAGTAGTTAAAATAGACGACGTCCGCCGCCGACTATACTAGCTAATTCTAATAACTTATAGCTTAAATTAAGTAGAACGATGAGTTACTCTAGCGTATATACTAATAGGGGCTTAAGCTATAAGTTTATAAGGAACTTAGACGCAGCGGAGCCGATATAATTACCCTTAACAAATTAATTAAGGAAACTATTAAGATTAATAATAAGCTATATGAACTAGATTTAGAAAACCGACTTTATAACTAGAAGTTTAGGAAAAGGAACTATTGCTATCTACCTCTATAAGGTAAGAAGCGCGACTATATTTAAACTACGAGAACTATCTGTATAGTGGGACACTACACTTTTAATGGACCTAAAGCTATACATCTAGATAGTATAGAAAGATAGGATAAGAAAGTAGATAATAGAAAGCGTATAGGTAATAAGGACGTAGAATGCTATAATTATTATAGGAAAGGACACTATGCTAGGAATTATAAGCAAAAGAATAAAGTTACCTATTATATTAACGTTATAGAACTATCTAGATAAGAATAGTATAAGAATAACAGCGATAATGATAATGCGTAGGAAATTATCGTACCTATAGAAACTAGTAGTTCTACCCTAGATAAGGAGAACACTATAAATATAAAAAAAGCACTAGAAATTAGCCTTAAGTATAAGGATAAAGAAAACTATCTACTAGAAGCATACCTAGGTACCTAAGTAATAGGACTATAGGACGACGACGAAAAATACTTTAAAAGCGAAAAAGCGTAAGACGTATTATAATAAGTCTTAAACACTAATATCTAAAAAAAGGTTATAGAAGACCTACTACGAAATAAAAGGGGGTAAATTATAATAAGATGCCAGACCTACGTGGAACGAAAAGTTAGATGCTTATTCTCTATATTACTAAATAGTTGTAATAACTGCGTACGATAGAAGGACTACTATCTACTATTAGAAGGATACGGATCTAGTGAGTTTTAGTAATAATAGACAAACGAAGCTATCTAAGCGCGAATATACTAAAACTAAATAAGAGAAGTAATAAGACTAATAGCGTAACAACCCGTGCTAGTAACGGAACTAATACACTATAACTATAATTAGTGTAACCTAAAGTACGAAGGATTGCACTACACTACTTATATCTATATATACTATAAATACTATTACCCTGCAAAGTAGGAGGCCAGCTTCTTTTCTAAAAATAAGAGATAGTATAAGAAGTTATAGGTAGAATATATAGACGACCTATATAACTACTACCTTTAGGATAAACGAGCGAATAACTATTGTTACGAACAAGGAAGTAATTACAAGCCAACGATAATTACGCGCCGACGCAACCTGAGGGGAACCACGATTGA
>JAMAHW010000226.1:0-14077 GCA_023627715.1 Periconia sp. R9002 | reverse complement strand
TATTATAATTATATTTAGCTTATAGTAGTCTATATATAGCTATAGCAACCTATCCTTTTTTAGCGTAAATAGGACTAAGTATCTTACTAAAAACTTAAATTTTTATATAAATCTTTTTACTAAATTTTTATTAATATATTTTTAGAGTACTTCTAATTCTTTTTTAGATAGTTAATATATTAGTTTAAATCCTAGCTATTTTTCTTCTTTTAGGTTAATTATATAATTCTATAGTTAATACTTTAGTAAAGCTCTAACTTTTTTCTTCTCTATAAATATTTTTATAAAGTTACTATATTCTTATAGAATCTTTTCTAGCACTTTATTTATTTTACGTAGATTTTCTACTTTATAATTAAGTTTTTTTTTAACTTTTTTATAGAGTAGTAACTATCCTATTTTAACTTTTATAGTATTATTTATTATTATAGAGTTAAAGTTTTATTTTTTAAGAACTTTCTTTATTAAAGTAATAGTTACTATTATCTTTTTATCTACTAAACTAGTATAGTATTATATAGGTATACTAGTAATTTTTTTACTATTTTATAGTAATTCTAGTATAACTTAACGTATTCTCTAATTAATTTATAAGTTTTTATTAGTTAGCTAGAGTAGACTTAATATAATATTATAGGTAGCCTTCCTTAGTTTATTAAGTACTATTTCCTACTATTTACTAAAGTAAATTAAAATAGCTATTAATACCTTATAGGTAATTTTTTTTATTTAGCTATTAGCTATTTATAGGTTGTATAGTTCTTTTTTTAGAATATATTATAGTTTAGCTATATCTATTATTTCTTTTAAAATATAATTAATTTATAACTCTAAATCTACTAAAGTATAGAAGTAGTACTTATAGTATTTCTTCTAAAGTTATATTATAACTCTTAGTAATCCTATTATTTTAATACTATAGTATTCTCTAATAACGTATTATTAGATTTTACTATTAAAGCTATAAGTAATCTTATTTCCTAATTCTTATTTATTATAAGTTAGCTATATCTAGCTTAGACTAGCTATACCTAAAATAGAGCGACCTAGTATACTTTAGACTAAAAAACTCTAGTAGAAAAACTCTAAATAGTAATATTTAGGAGGTATAAAATAGGTTAGCTATAAATAGGATAAGCTAAATAAAAATAGAGTAAACTAAACGTAACTAAGGTAGACTAGACGTAACTAAAGTAGCTTAAGATAGATAAAAGTAGTAAATACTTATATAGAAAAGAGTAGGTATTTATAAAATTTTTAGCTACTAGTATTTTTAGAATTAAGCTAGTTTAGCCTATTATTTACTATATTTATAGCCTATTTTTATAATTAAACACCTACCTAAAATAATACTTTAGACTACTTAATTCTAAAACTTATAAAAGAACTCTACTAATATACTAAATATACGCCTTTAAAATATAATAGAAATATTTTTACCTTTTAAGCTAGGCTTAGTTTTATTCTACTAAGGGTTTTTTAACTTTAGAGAAAACTAGGAGGCCTAAAAAAGGACTACTTTAGTTCGACTTAATAGATACTTAGCTAACTTTAAGACTACTTTTTTACTTCTAATAGATTTAGAGGATTTTTAGAAAAAGGTTAAGCTTATATAAGATTATATCTAGTACTTTAAATAATAGAAAGTTATTTAAGCTTTTAAAAATAAGAAGTAAAACCTATAAAGTATATAAGCCTAACTTAATTTAGACTAGACTAATTTAGGTCTAGCTATTTATATTTTATATAAACCTAATTCTAATATAATTTAGTAAACTTACGTTACTAGTAATAATATTTTTTAATAGCTAATACTACTTATCTATACTACTTACTATTTCTTAAAGCTACGTATACTTAATATATATTATAGAAATAGTATATAAAAATACTATAACTAGATTAGACTAGTAGAAGACTACGTTAATAACCTAGTTTATTTTTACTATAACTAAAATAAGATTAAGTTTATATAATATTACTTATTTTTTAGGGTTTAAGATACGTAGGATAATATTATAGAAACTATAGACCTATAGAACTTTACTTAAGATAGATTTAAGCTAGCTTTCTAAAATATACTTAAGACTAGCTATAAGTAGAAGCGTATAGTGTATTCTTAACTTAAATCTATTAAGTAGAAGCTAGGCTAAAGTTATTCTAAACTCTTATACGTTCTATAACTTTAGTAGTAAGAGATAGATAAGAAAAACGCTTTAGATAACTCTAACTATAACTATATTTATAAATTTCTAAATACTATAAAAGATAAAATTTAAATATACTTTTTTATTATTATAACTAAATAGTTCTTAATTAAGTTTCTTAAAACTTATATAAATCTAATCTAGAGATAAGAATCTAGATATAAATAGAAATAGTCTAACTTAAAATATTCTAACTAAACTAAATTAAGTTCTATTTTTAAATAAAACTAGAATTTATTCTATAAAGCTAAATTTAATAAATTATAAAGTAATAAGTAAAACTCTAATAGTAATAAAAAATAGAAGTTTAATAAAGGTTCTACTAATATATCTACTTCTCTACTAAAACGTAATAGGTAGAATAATAAGTAAAAAAAAGTAGATAAAGAAAAGGGTAATTACTATATTTACTATAAGATAGGCTATTTTACTAAAGAATATAAAAAAAATATTCTACTTAGCTTAGATAAAAAGTTTTCTACTTTAGGCGCTATATACTTCTTAAAAAAAATAAAGTAGACGCTTAACTTTTCTATTCTAACTACTATAAATATAGATAATCTTAAATAGAGAATTAAAAAAGGTATACTATTTAGGTACTTTTTAACGTTTACTATCTAGAAGATAACTCTACTATCTTCCTAATTTAGAATTTCTATAAAGAGACTACTCTTATAGATTTAAAATATAAAGTTAACGTTATTAACTTTAACTTTACTAAAGTAGTAAGAATAAAGGTAAATCTAATAGATCTATTTTTTTAGACTTTAAATAAATAACTTTTAAAAGTTTTTAGCGTAACTTAGACGCTCTATAAAGTTTCTAACTAGAATAGGTAAGTCTAGTATAAACTAGGCTTATTTATAGTTAGAAAGCTAGTAGGGTATAACGTAGTGTTAGGTTAGCTATAGTTAGAAAATTAGAACCTATAACTAGATTTCTACTTTAAAATATTCTTCTATAGCGTAAAAGGTAAAAAGAATAAAAGAATTAATATTTTTTTTAGAAAAGAATTTTTAAAAACTATTAATAAAGACCTTTCTAACTTTTAGGTACTTTAATTAGATAACTTAAATAAGGCTATTACTAAACTAGACTAGACTCTCCTAAATTAATATAAAAACTATTAGGATATTTTTAATAAAAAGAAAGCTAAAGAACTAACTATAATTAAAAAGGTCTACCTAAGTATTAATTTTAAAAAAGGTAAATAACTTCTATATAAATAATTATATAATCTCTCTCCTCTAAAGATAAGAGCCCTAAAGAAATATATTAATAAATACTTTACTTAAGGATAGATCTAACGCTTAATATTTCCTATAGGAGTAAGAGTATTCTTTATTAAAAAAAAGGATAATAGGCTATACTTATATATTAATTACTATAGCCTAAATTATATTACTATAAAAAACTACTATCCTCTACCTTTAATTTAAGAGTTTTTAGATAGACTAAGTTATTCTAGGTACTTTATAAAGCTTAATCTAAAAAACGCTTTCTACTAAATCTAAATTAAGCTAAGAGATAAGTAGAAAATAGCGTTCTATACCTACTATAACTATTTTAAATATACTATTATACCTTTTAGTTTTACTAATACTCTAGTAGTATTCTAGTTAGTAATTAATATAGCTTTAGTAGATATACTTAACGTATATTATATCTATTACCTAAATAATATTCTTATTTTTTTCTAGACTAAAGAAGAATATATTTAGTATATCTAGATAGTCCTATAATATTTTAGAGAATATTAACTTTATATAAAACTAAGTAAGTATAAGTTCTATACTTTTAGTATAGGATATTTAGGTTTTATTATTTCTATAAATAGAGTTTATATAGAGCTAAAAAGGATTAAGGCTATCTAAAACTAGCTTAAACCTACTAGTATGTAGAAAATTTAGATTTTTCTAGGCTTTATAAACTACTACTAGCAATTTATTAAGAGTTTTTTAAGAATTATAGCTCTACTCTATAACTATACTAAGAAAAGTAATAGAGCTAAAATTAGTAGAGCTAAATAATAAAAAGAAGAATTAATACCTATACGCCTTATACTAGATACTAAATACACTTTTTAAAAGTTAAAAGACTTTTTTTTTTAAAAACTATTACTAATATACTTTAACTTAAATAAACTAATACGCGTAGAGACTAATATATCTAAATTTATAATTTTTAGTATACTAAGCTAAACTACTCTAGATAAGGGTAGTAAAGAGTAGTAGTATCTAGTAGCTTTCTACTTATAAAAAATAAGTTTAGTAGAAAAGAACTATACTATATATAACTAAAAATTACTTACTATAGTAGAAGCGTTTAAATATTAGTAATATTATTTTAAAGGTTTAGATAAACTAGTAGAAGTTTTAGTTAACTATTATAACTTTTAGAAGTTTATATCTACTACTAGGCTAGTTAGCTACTAAATCTACTAGGTAGAATAGTTAGCGTTATTTAACTTTAAGATTATATATAGGCTTAGAACATTTAACTCTATAGACGCCCTATCTAAGAAGCCTAACTATAAACTATAAGAAAAAGATACTAGCCTAAACTAGTCTATTATTATTAGGGTCCTACTCAGGCCTTTAAAGCAGGATACTAGGTAGTACGCAAAGGGAGTAAATAGAAGTACAGTGTTATAGGATAACGGTAGGGTGTGTGACCGTCAATAAGTACGATGTAATAGATTCTAAATAGTAGATATTAAAAGTAGGGTAGCTCTTTAGTTAAAAGATTAAATTAACGATAAAGACTATCTAAAGAGTGTAATACGTACTTACTATATACTAATAAAATTTATAAGCTCTGTTGCTCTATTATAATAGAGTTATAGAGATAGCTCTATATCTCTATAGTTGTAGAGCCACAGAGACGTTACGTAATCCCCTTATTACGTATTTATGTTATAGACCGCTTTAGGCCTAAAATCCTAGTCTTCATCGGCCTTATGCCACTTATAGTTATTACCGAAACTACACTTACTATAAGTACTATAAGTAATTTTGTGAGGCATAGCTATAACACTATCCCCCTCCTTATGCTCAGTCTCCACGTTTGTCTATTCCGGAGATTAGGGTATAATAGTGCCGTAGCCCTGTATATTTATTTCTAGGGCATCGTTATTCGTTATAGTTCCTCCCACCATTTCTTTAAAAATTAAATCCTGTGTTTTTTTTACTAACAAAATACTTCGTTGCAGGACTAAAATACTCCCTTATCCTTACTACTCTTAGTTAGGTTTATCCTGTATTATTTCTTCTAGAGACAGTAAATTTTATAAGGCATACGTTTATACTAATATACGTAGTTCTTATCGCACTACTAACGTCTCGTTATTAGAAAGTTAGTCTATTCCTAGAAATATAATACGTGTGTCTCGACTAACTACTATTAGTAAGATCTGTCGACCGTGCGGAAGATAAAGTTTAACGTTAGCTTAACGAGGCTTATAAAGCGTAGGAAGAGCTTCTAGATAAGCTAGCGGAGGCTTATATAAAGATTTAGCGCCTTAAAAAGTAACGGGCATTTCTTAAAAAAAAGTTAATTGCTTATTCTTACGCCTTAGAGGCGGAATTAGATAAAGAGGAGGCTAAGCTTTAGCAGACTAGTTAGTAGGTAGATCTAGAGCTAATCTCTAATTAAGACGTTGCTACTAACACTGCTACTAGTAGCGCTCCTCTCAATTTACAGCTAAGCAAAAATTTTACGTTATCTCCTAGTTTCCTTCGTTTAATAGGGTAGACCGAAAATCCTCCAACTTCTTAGGGCAGCTAAGGCCATCTTCCAGTTCTTATAAATCTTCCTATAGTTTTCCTTTTTTGTCAGTACCTATCTATTTAACTAGGTAGTAGTTTTTTTTATTTCGAACCTAGTGTCTAATAATTTTGTTAACGTCCTATTGTTTGTCCTGTTCTCTATAGGTGTCTAACTTATACACTACTAGCTTAGCGTTCTAGGGTGCTTTTTCTAAAAGTAAGACGTAGAATACTAGGTAAATTCCTATATTCTTTAGTAGTTCTAATCTATATATAACTAGTGTGATTTGTTTAGCAATTTTGTATAGGCCGATTTTTACGTAATTAAATTTTAGGCTAGGCCGCTTACTTTTAATGTTTTGGCGTCTTAACTATACTTTTTCCCCCCTCTTAAAATTAGGTCCCTCTCTGTGGTACTAATTATAGTATTTCCCTATTTATTTATTAAGGAACTTAGCGTCTAGTCATAACTAACTATAGATTTCCTTAATTCTTTCCACGAATTTCTCGCTATTTACTATCTAAGTATATATATGCTTAGGTGGATTGTACGTATTTAGGTTAAATCTATAGTTTGCGAAGAATAGTATAATTCCTATTACTACGTTCTTTAAGCTGTTATATACTAACTAGGCCATTAGTAATAGTGCTACCTAGTTATTCTAATTGTAGTTAAGGTAACATTTTAAGTATTGCTTAACTATTTAGTTTATTCGTTCTAACTATCCGTCTGCTTATAGATAATAGGCCGTTATTATACTATATTTAACTCCTAGTATGGCTATAATTATACTCTATAACTTTAAATTAAATCGCTTATCTTAGTCTATAATGATTTTATCTAGGACGCCGTGTTTACTAATTACTATGTTAATAATCTTATATACTACTACTTCTATTCTACTTTTCTTAGTGTATAGCTTAAAGTAGGTGTATTTAGTTAACTTATTAATAATGGTCATAATTCCGTCGTATTTAACTTTAGTCGCTAGGTCTCGTAACTTTAGTAAGTGTGTGATAAAGTTAATCATAATTATTCTCTATAGTTGTTTGGGTGTCTCTATTAGCTGTAGTGTCCTATATAGTACGTGTCTATTATATTTATTCCTATAGTAATCCTTACAGTTTCTAAGGACTTCTGTTACTATTATCCTTGCTTTAGGCATATAGTACTTTTCTAGTAGTCTTTCTAGGGTTTTCTCGATCCCTTAGTAACTATATATTAGCAATTTATAGAATTATTATACGAATTCCCGCTATATTTTTATTAGAATATAAATTCTATTATACTTTATGTAGAGTCCGTTTTAGATATCTTTTTATAGCTATTCTAGATATTCTTTAGTGGCCTCTTACTTAATCTATTCGTCTAGTTCGTTATTTCCTCGCTTAGAGTTGGCCGCTGCCTTATCTAGAATAAAGTTTCCTTGTTTATTCTTAACTAGTATTATTCCTGTTGCCTTAATTTCTAATTCTAAATCTAGGCGTCTACTTAAAGCATCTACTAATTAATTCTCTACCCCCTTAACATAGATAATCTTAAAATTAAATATAGATAGGAATTCCTACTATCTAGTGTGTCGTTAGCCTAGGTCCTTATTTATTATAAATCCCGTAAAGTTCTTATAGTTTATATAGACCTTAGTCCTGTGTACTGCACCTTAGAGGTACACTCTCTATTACTTAAAAGCCTTATATATTACTAGCATTTCCTTGTTATAGATAGGATAGTTAAGCTCTAATAGTCCTATCTATTTTAAAAAGTATTTGACTAAATGCTTATATCTTTCTATTAGGTCAATCTGTAGTAAAGCAATACTATACGTAGAATTAGATATGTCTGTTCTAACAATTCTAGGCTATTCTAGATTAAACATTCTTAGGATTAGTTATTCTAAAAATCTTTTCTTAATTTCTTTAAAGAATTTTTAGCATTCCTCTATCTATTTAAAAAGTACATCTTTTTTAGTAAGTCGTATAATAGGTTCCGTAAGTTTTAACTATTCTACTATAAACTTTCTACAAAAGTTTGCTAACCTATTAAATTTCTAGATTTCTATAACGTTCTTTAGTGTGGGCTATTCCTTAATCTACTTAATTTTGTGTAGATTAATCCCTAGTTTCCCTAGTTCTACTATAAATCTTAAGAAGTCGGTTTTCCTAGTATAAAACTTACACTTCCTTATTTTTAGAAATAGGTAGTTTTCTGTAAGTCTCTTTAGGACTTTATATACGTATTACACGTGTTCTTCTTCGGTTTCTAAAAATATTAGGATATCGTCTAAGTACGTGAATATAAAAACGTCTAAATGTTCTCTAAGCACTATGTTAATTCTGTCTTAAAATACTATAGGTGTATTAGTAAGTCTAAATAGTATAACTTAGTATTTGTATAATCTATATTATGTTCTAAAAGCCGTTTTCCACTTATAGCCTTCTTTAATCCTAATCTAATAATATACGTTAGTAACGTCTAACTTTATAAATATCGTAGCTTTCCTTATCCAATTTTAGAGGTTTACTATTAGTAGTAGTAGGTACTAATTTTTCTTAGTGATAGCGTTTGTTTTTCTATAATCTACGTATAATCGTTTCTTAATAGTCCCTTTCTTGTCTGCAAATGTTATTCTATGCGATACTAGTAACTTTAATAGTCTAATCTATCCTTTTTAGAGTGCTAAGTTAACGTACTCTCTTTTAATTCGTAATTCTTCTTCTAATTTTTAGTAAATAGGTCCCTATTTAGCGGTTTTGCCTTCTTCTAGTTTAATCTTAATATCCTATAGTTTATACTCTAGAAGGTAACCCTTAGGTTCTTAGAGTAGCTTTTCCTATTTCTTGTATTCCTTAGGGAATTTTCTAATATAGGTCTTAATGTTTGCTTAGAGCCGCTTATGTTAATAACTAATCTTCCCTATTTACTAGTTAATATTAGGGTTTGTTGCTTTCAGCTAAGGCATTCCTAGGATTACATCTTACTCGTTATTAATCTGTGTTATATCTATAACCGTATTATAAAGCTAGAGTTCTTCTAATACTAGTGTTAATAGCTTTATCTCGAATTGTATTAGTTCCTAAAATAGGTTTCCTTCTATAGTATAAAGTTATCGTAGATACTGTTTTATTATATACTTTATTCCCTAGTTCTTAATAAATATTTTAGAGATAAAGTTCCTAGTTGCTCTACTATTAACTATAATTCGTATCTTTTTTTCTTAATAAACCCCGTTCGTCATAATGTGTGGTCCTATATTCCCTTTAAGTTTCTTATCTTTAGGCTAGTAATAGGCGTTTTTCTTCTTTTCTATATGCTTAGCGCATTTATTATTTATGTATTTATACTATAGCCTACCTATAACGTATAGTAGTGGCAGATTTAGTCTAGGTTCGAGGATAAGGTGTCCCTTCTACCTATCTTTTAGGTGCTACCTATAGACTTCCTCGCGTATAATAATATTGATTTCTTATTTTTTATTTTAGATTAGCTAGGCTTAGTGTTTCTTCTTTAGTATTATATAAATCTAGCACTTTGCTTTAATGTATAATACCTATACTATCTTATAGTGTGCAGGGTGTCCTATCTAAACTTAAGGGTTGTCCCCTTTCTTATATTCGTCTTCCCCTAGCTTATCTTATACTAAAATATAGTATTTAATAACTTTTCTAGGAGTATGTGCGTCGTTAATCTATTTTATAAGCTTTAATAGCTTCCTCTACTCTACTTAAGTAGGCATCTTTTATTTTATAATGTATTCGTTCTCTAACTAGTTCTAAAACGATATAAATCTAGTATTATATAGATATTATATTTTCTATTCTTTATAAGCTTCTTTAAGGGTCATTTCTAGTCTAGCCTTTTTAACAAATCTCTAATCCCTAGAGTTATCCTAGCTTCCTAGGTCACTTTCTTCTATAACTTCTATATAGACTGCCCCTAAGTAGCGTTGTTTAGGTTCGTGCTACTAGCTGTTATTAGAACTTCCTTTTTCTAAAGATTCTAATTCTTCCTCTTTTACTATTACGGAGGGTGTTAGTATAGAGTATTTAGTAGTATTCTCTAACTCCTCACTAATCTTTCTACTAGATTCTACTTAGTCGCGGGTCCTATTCTTACTTACTACTATTTTTTTATATTTCCTATTTAGGAACTAGCTATTTCCTTATTTAGCTTTAATGTAAATTAGGCAGTCGTCCTTATAACAAAAGGTCCAGTGTAGTCTAGCGTACTTACTATTAGCCGTAATCTTTTCCCTAGATCCTTTGTTCCTAAATCTTCTTAGAGTTTTATCTATATTTTTAGCTTAGCTCTCTTTAGCCTTTTTGCTGTAATAGTCTTAGGCAAAGTATCCTTTTTTTCTACAACTATAGTATATAAGGTCTTTCTTCCTATTATCTTTAGGTTTAGTCTTACTTCTGTAATTTTTTGTATAGTAGCCTTTTTTTCTATAATTAAAGTATTTAAAATCTTTCTTCTTAGATTTCTTATCCTTATTTGCGTTAAGGATTATTAGATCGCTGTAATCTTAGTTCTAGTGTCCCTATAACGTCTTCTTCTTTTTCTATTACTAGAGTTTATCGTCTACACTTAGAGCTTATCTCTTAAGTGCATTAAGTGTTATTAGCTTATCTATACAAATTATTTCGTAAGTAATTTCTAGTTTAAGTCCCTCATAAAATTAAGATATTAGGGATAGTTTATTCTATTCTGTGTTTATAGATAACTATTTAAATATAGATACATAGTTAAGTACTGTCTTTTCTTATTTAAGTTTCTAGAGTTTTTTAGCAGATTATTATTAAATATCCTTATCTCTAAATACTCCTTTAAGCTTCTAAGTAAAGTAGTTAAAGTTGCTAAAAATTAATACTATCTCTAGTTTTCGCATTCTAGGTACGAATGTCCTATAATCTATCCAGTAGGGTTTAAACTATCTTATAGCTTTATCCTTAAGATGTATAGCTACGTAGGCTACCTTCTTTTCCTTAGTGTCGAAGTATGCTGCTTATATATCTAGATATAGCATAGCATCAGCTAAGAAAGGTCTCAGTTTGTTCTAGGTTCTATTAAACTTTTCTATAGTTAGGAGCTTTAGTAGTTTCTTTATCGCGCTTAACTAAAGCTAATAGATAAGTGTTAATTATTCTTACTACTTACCTAGCACTACTTTAAGTTATGCTTTATTTTATTTAAGACTGTCCTTTAGAACCTTATTCTATACTATTAAGGCCTAGATAGCTTCCTTTATTTATTAATAATCTGTATCATCCAACGAACGCACTAATAGAGCCGCTGCTCCCTTAGGTTATTATCCTAGTACTATTATTTAGCTTAGACTGTACGCTACTTACGCTTCACTCTTCTAATACTTAATTATTAAACTATTAGGGTCCTACTTAGGCCTTTAAAGCAGGATACTAGGTAGTGCGTAAGAGGAGTAAATAGAAGTATAGTATTACAAGATAACGGTAGGGTGTGTAACTGTTAATAAGCACGATACAATAGATTCTAAATAGTAGATATTAAAAGTAGGGTAGCTCTTTAGTTAAAAGATTAAATTAATAATAAAGACTATCTAAGGAGTATAATACGTACTTACTATATACTAATAAAATTTATAAGCTCTGTTGCTCTATTATAATAGAGTTACAGAAATAGCTCTATATCTCTATAGTCGCAGAGCTATAAAGACGTTACGTGATCCCCTTATTACGTGTTTATATTGTAGACCGCTTCGGGCCTAAAATCCCAGTCTTTATCGGCCTTATGCCACTTATAGTCATTACTAAAACTACACTTACTATAAGTGCTATAAGTAATTCTGTGAGGCACAGCCGTAACAATTATATTATAGTTATTAAGGGACTAGTTAGGCTTAAAACCTACTATATTTAGAGTATATATCTCTACTTAGTAAAAATACTAAGTAAAGATTAGTCTATAGCTAAGTATAGTATAGCTATAGTAGGTAGAACTAAGTACTAGCTAACTTTTAAATAAAATTAAAAATTTCTAAAAGGAGGACCTAAAGATTAGAACTTTAGAAAAATTCTTTAATAGTATAGGGCTAGAAAACTCCTCCTTAAAGTATAGCTAGGCTAATAAGGAGGGTAGTTAGGAATATAAGGGAAAGCTATATATTTTAGAAGGCTGTAGACTAGAAGTTATAGAAAGAAACTATAATAGTTCTATAGTAGACTATTTTAAGTACTCCTAAACTTTTAAGAAAGTTTAAAAAAACTATTACTAGCTTAAGATAGGTAAGTACGTAAAAGACTACGTATAAACCTATAATACTTATAGACGTATAAAAGCTAGTAGGTATACTAGATATAGTAAACTATTTCTACTACTATAGCTAAATAAACTATAATTAGATATCTTTCTAGATTTTATTATAGACTTACTTAAATATAGGTATAATAGAATAGTTTATAATAGTATTTTAGTAGTTATAGACTACTTTACTTTAATAAGCTACTATTTCTCTACTACTAAAAAAATTAAAGTATATAAATTAGCTACGCTAATATAGGAATAGATCTAGTAATATTATAGAAATATTTTATTAATTATAAGTAACTAAGAAATAGTTTTTATAGAAGAATACTAAAGTATATTTTATAATAAACTAGAAATAAGAAGACGTCTTTCTACTACTTTTTACCCCTAATTAAATAGATAGACTAAAAGATAAAACTAAACTATAAAGTAATACCTCTATATTTATTATAATTATAAATAAAATAACTAGGCTAGATAGCTAGTTATAGCTAAACTAACCTATAATAACTTAGTTAATAATACTACTAGAATTATACCTTTTTAGGTAGCGTTTAGTAATAGTATAATATATCTAGATAAACTTAAACTAAAGAATCCTATACTAGTAAACTATATTTCTTATATATAAGTAAAAACTTTCTAATCTATAAGAGAATACTTAAAAAATAAATTTAAGAAGGTATAAGAATACTAAGTAAAATACTATAATAAGAAAAGACTTAAGCCCCTAAAGTTCTTACTAGAAGAAAAAGTATAGCTAAATACTAGAAATATTACTACTAGAAGACCCTATAAAAAACTAAACGCTAAATAAATAGAATACTCTATTTTAGAATAGGTTAGTCTACTTACGTATAAACTTAAGCTACTACTATATCTATTAATATACTTAGTCTTTTATATATTACTACTAGATAAATTCTATAAAGACTCCTATAGGATATAGCTTTCTAGACCTCTTATAATTAGTAAGGAAGATCTAGACGTATATAAGATATATAATATTAAGGAAAGCTAAACTACTAATAATAAAACTAAATATTATATAAACTATAAAAGTTAGGATAAATTATATAACTAATAGCTACTAGTAGAAGATATTAACTCTAATGCTGTTAAAAAATTTATAAAGTAATTATAAAAAGTAAGTATACTATAAAATATAGTAAAGTAGTAAAAACGCCTACCTAAAAAGAGAAGATAAAATAGTAAAAACTTAAATTCTTATAACTTAAGCTAAACTAACTAGGATCTACCTACTTTACTAAGTTTAAAAAAAGCTTAAAACTATAGAAACTTTTTTACTATTTAAAATTACTACTACTAATACTTAAAAAACTATATACTTTTAAAAAAACCTATCTAGAATAAGTTTAAACTATACTAAAATATATAGAACTACTTTACTTATTACTATTTTTATTACTACTACTTTTTTTACTATTACTTTTATAAGTCCTCTATAGAGTCTTAGGATTCCTACTATATTAGAGATACTTAGGAAGATTAATATAAAGAAGTATAGTATTATAGTTTATAGTAGCTAACTTAATCTAGCTAATAGTAAAACTTTTAGAGAAACTAACTAAATTAGGTAAATAGGTATATACTACTTTAGATAAAGTTTTAAGAAAGAAACTATAACTAGTAAAGGCTAGAGTACTCCTAAATAAAAATATAGATACTTTTAGTCTAGTCTTACTTAGTTTACTAGGATCTACTAAAATATAGGCTATTATAGAAAATAATAGCTTTATACTTTTAAGACCCTTAATTATCTACTTCTTATATTAAAAAGCACTTCTATAGTTATTTAAAAT
>JAMAHW010000225.1:0-14189 GCA_023627715.1 Periconia sp. R9002 | reverse complement strand
AACGAGTGCAGCCACATCCAGAAGAATGTACGTGTTGGCGTGAGCACCCGCTTTGCGCACTTGGGAAGCCCAACGCAACGGAAGACGTCGGCCGTTCATGTTGGACTGAGCTGGATAGGCAAAAAGCGTAAGCCGTTTGTGAGTGCCTCCCGCGTCGTCGCCCTCTTGGTGGATCCAACTCTCTGTCGCTTTGTCGGACGCAAGGTAGTAGCTCTCCCGAGCCAGTTCCCGAGCACCGACAAGGCTTGTATGACAGTCCCGGTGGTACCTGTACTCGAAGCCTTGGTCCTGCTGGCTGAACGCTTCGGCGACCAGTTTCACGCCAGCGGTGGCGTTGGGCGTGAAAACGACATCGAAGTGATCCGGGCTGGCATTGAACAACTGCAGGACGCTTTTCCGTGCAGAGAGAATGATGGACTGTGCCAGGCTCGCATCAGATGCTAGAGCGGAGTGAGGGTTGGCAAGAAGACAGGTTTGCATCTGTCTCGAGAAGGCTTGCATGAGCGACTTGCACGAGAGCGCAGTACCGGCGTGATCCAGGTAAGTAACTTCTGCCAGCGTGATTTAGCTACAGTGGGTCAGATTCATGGATAAAGAGGCGGCACCTTTCAGCATCGGATATTCAGCATCTCTCATGCGTTGTACCATTCTATTGTAGCGCATGCGCTGCCTGTGTTCCTCTGACTTCTGGCTGCGCATAGCGTAGGATTGCTAGAGCTTTCGATTCCGTGTCCTAGAGGTGTCAGGTTACCAATAGCGCTCCTATATACATCTGTTGCACCATCGACGAGTTTCAACTGAGAAAATCCTGGAAAAGTGGATCATAAGCATGCTTTAGCCCATTCGTGTGTCGTTTATCATAAACTGCTGATCATGCATGTTAGCGTTACTGAATTAGGGTGAACAACATAATGAGCCGGGAATGGTCGTGAATTCCGCTGCGATGTCAGCATTGGCCTTTATCCTGGCTGTACAGTGCTCTTTGTAGCAAAGCTCTGTCTGCTGATACCCACGTGCGGTCAGGGCATAGAGCTCAAACCTTATTAGAGACTGTTCTACGTGCATCTATTGCCGGGGAGTACCCGCGGTACGTATCGATAGTTCATCAAGGCCGAGAGAGTGATATCTTACTGCTGTGTCGGCGAAAACTGCTTCAGCAGCCTGAATGATAAGCATCGGGGGCTGCATGGAATGCATTGGTGGTTAGCAACGCGCGAAGCCATCTGCATCTGGTACACAACAACAGTCTCTCATTGCGAGAGATGTATGTTTTTGACACACTACCTTTTCGCATCATTAATGCCGTTTGCGAAGATATCGATCGCGTACCATGGCGACACGTCGTACCCTTACACCATCGAAGTACTCGAGGCGGCTGCTCAAGGTTCGCGAAGAAATTTCCAAGGTGAAGTCTCGGTCTGGCTTCATCACATCACGAGTTGGTAGTACTGGGGTGGATGAGCGTGCTCTTGAAAAATGGGATGCGACCGTCACGGTCTTTCTAAGCTTTTGGTGGGTGATTCAGCCTCATTCCTCGACGCATCTCGGGCTCAACATAGACCTGGTCTAGCACGGTCTGCGAGAAACAGATTGTCATTCCCAGCGACTCCATTCTGTATTGCTCCGAAAGGTGTGCCTTTTCTCCTGGGCTATTCGTGTACGGACGTTGACATAGCTGCAGGTGCAGGCGCCAGGATGTAGCAAAGCAGCCACGACGTCTCACGGACTACTGTCTTCCGACCCAGCCTCTATGCTCTGTACCCGAGTATCCGTTCCACGACATTGTTCCTCAGCGACTACCCACTCAGGTTCCGCCTAGATGCTTCGTCCTCGCCCCTTTCGGGATACACTTGTACAGCGATATCCCTGGGCAACACGACTCGGGAGAACTGGGGAATCATCCGAGCATCACCTTGAGAAGGACGTTTCCATGTCTGCCAATTGTAGATTGCCCACTACGCTCGACAACGATAGAGGGGACGTTTGAGGCTGCCAATGGCGAAATCTCCTCAGGCAAGAGCTGTTCTCTTCCTACTTCGGCTGCACATGGGAGCATAAAAAGGCTGTTTTTGGCGGACATGTACAATCGCGGTCGCCTATAGACCGCGACACGACACAGTGCAATTTATTTGTGGACTGCTCGCAATATAGTAGAGTACATCACTACGCAGACACTAAAAGCTCAAATGAGCTGTCTTTGCCTAAGAGTTATGGATCACATACACGTTGTTTGCACTCATCATTCCGTGGCTAGTACGGAGAAGGAATACCCAACGTACATGAAGGAAGGCCTCTAAGCGGGTGGACTACCGCGTCCGTTTTCCAACGACTTGTGCATACCCGAAATAGATCGCATTACTGTGTAGAAGTGGTCTTGCGCTTCTACCCAAAACTATTCAAGCGCTCTGCGTTAGGGGTAGAGACTAGAGGTCAAACGCTACATGAAAGCCGCATTGTTTGCTGGTATGACATTGCGACAGTACTTGATAATTCCACGATTGGTTTTGTGGCACTAGTAAACTGTATCACAATCGTCGCATTCAAATAGCACACTGCTCCTTCTTGTTCCCTACCCACAGGAGTGTAGATAAGCTTGAATGCAAAATAGCAAACATCTTCAAGATCCAGTCTTTTGGAAGGCATAACAGCTGACGTCGACATTGTAATATGTAACGCAGCTGTGCGCTACGCACGGGTTGTTTAGGGGCATAAAACAGCGAAGAGTTTTATACGAAACGAATGTTTTCATGGCTAGCGATTACAACGGACAGATGATAGTACCCCTATAGGGTGAAAGAACATTGTGCTGATCTATCGGTTTCGATGACGCCTCCCGATATGGAAACCGCCGTGGTCATCCCCTGGCAAGCGCTCGATGAATGCGTGTCATCGGTTGCCTGCGTATGGTGCTTACCTATCCGATGACTTAAGGCGGAATGTGAAATGCGTCCGAGGATGGTTTTCCATACTGCGGAATTCCATGTAGGCTGATAGCCCTGCAGTGGATAGCCACGAGCAACTATCAGGGTTCAGCTTTACATGGTCTATCGGAGGCGGCTTGTGAACGTGATCGGTAATCGTCATCGATAGAAAGCGGATCTGCGAAGTCAGCGTCCAACGATTTGCAGAACACAGAACGGCCCTCATCTGCTGACAACAATGCACATGGCCATGGTCACATGGATGGTCTTCGCTAAG
Organism: Periconia sp. R9002; assembly: GCA_023627715.1. Lineage (NCBI taxonomy): Eukaryota > Fungi > Ascomycota > Dothideomycetes > Pleosporales > Periconiaceae > Periconia > Periconia sp. R9002. Next base: position 10,991 of record JAMAHW010000225.1, on the reverse strand, counting down.
AAAGCTTACAGGTCGTATGCGGTTAAGTGTTGTGGCTTTCACTCGTAGCTTGTTGTCATGAGCCGTGGCCTAATGCTCAAAATTGTACTAGCCACAAGCGCGAGCTGTGCAAATTGTGGAATATCGCGCGAACGTACCCTTAACTATAGCCAATCTTCTGCTCGTGGTGAGAGCTTCGATCACGGACCCTAGCTTACCTTGCAGCTGTCAAAGGGTCTGTATAGGCGCAGATTTTTTTTTTTTTTTTTTTTTGCTAACCCTGACAAGCGTTGCATTTGCATCTCGTTTGCGTACAAGTCGCCCATGCAACGGCATTTCATTAGCTTACTATGTCCTGGCCACATCGCTAGTAACACTCCAGTCGATGGCCTTACCACGGGTGACTTATTATATTGTAGCCGAGTGGCTCGCTATGCTAGACAAACTACGCCACCAACTCAAAACGCTCCTTTTCTTGCGCGTCGTCAGCAGCTTAGCAACTTTGCTATGGCGGCAGGTCGCTTATACCCGCTGGCTCAGCGTGGACTGGGACGAAGCAAGAGTTGGTCTTAGTCGGTGCTTACTACCCCGAAGCGCGTAAGCAAGAAGAGCCTCACGGTGGAAGCTCCGCTGATCTAGTGCATGGGTATCGTTTGTGGATACCACTTCAGAGATTGCACACTCTATATGCTTATCGTTACTGTAGAGTCGCTAGGCTGCTGATGATGCACAACGAAAAAAGCGCTTTGAGGTGATGGTGCGGTCCATCTCAGCCGAGGGATAACAAATGATTTAGCAGAGGAATGGTGAGCCACTCGGCTGTAGCATGGCGAGTCACTCGGTTGTAGCAAAGAGAATCACTTGCTTGTAGCAAGACCCATCACTAAGCTGTAGCAGCCAGCTGACCATGGTACGATAACTCACCTAGTTAAGGGGTTGCTTCTACTGCTAGGTCACGGTGAGTCAATTTGTCAACAATGGCAGGTGGTCTGGTCAGAACGAGACAGTTCCATATTGGCGCTAACAAAGACATCATGCAGAATATCGCTTCCACGTAGTCGTCACTCCGTGACACGTTGTACACTGTCGACCCACCATGCTTCGACGGAACCCTTTGCCGCTCTTCGACCGAGTGACTCGTTATACCATACCCGGTGAACTCGTCATGCTATGAAGGAGTGACTCGCCTCGCGTTTGACAACCTATCTGATCGACAGGGTCAACCTGGTTTCTCTGAAAGCACGGGAGACAAATGAAGATGCCGAGTCATTGAGAGAAGTGTTTGTCTAACGAGTGCACCGAGCGTCATTGACCGTGGGGCTGCACCGGCTCTGGCTGCCTCGAAAGTAAGGTGATGAACGGTAGCGAGTGGGCCGATAGGGGACAGATGAGGGGCTGTTAGAGTATAGAGAACCGCCCGCCCAGTATATCCTGAGAAAATTGATAAGGATATGGTGCGCCACTCGTCCCAGGTATAGCGAGCCACTTTGGCATAGCATAGTGAGTCACTCCACTAGAACAAGGAAGGTCGTTCGGTTGAAGCATAGCGATCCAGTTGACTGAAGCACGGTGAGTTATTCAGTTGTAGCGCGACGATTTCATCGGTTACGGTATGACGAGCCACTCGACGATGTCCCTGCCCGCAGACCACCTGCCATTTTCGACTAGGTGACTCACCATGGCGTGGCTGTAGTAGCAACAACTAGTTCGTCGGGTGAATCCTCGTATGTTCAGGTGGCTCGCCTTGCTACAACCGAGTGGCTCGCCATTCCCCGGCCGAATCAATTGCCGTCTCCCGGGCTGAAATAGACTGCACCATCAGCAGCTTATCAAGTCTCCATTGACGGTAAGCGTATCGAGTGTTCAGTCTCCGAAGTAGTATCCGTAAGCGGCGTCTGTTGCACTGAATCCTCATTGATGACTTGCGCTTTAGGATAAGCTATACTTTTGGTTATTCTTCCTCTGCATGAACGTGGCTGCGAAAGTACAGGAGCGGCTAGCCACTCTCTGAATGACGCTAATAAACGGAAGGTCGCTTCCTTTTGCGAAGAGCCTTTTGACACAAGGCTGGGTGCGGAGCAAAGAATAAGCCGCTCCACAAGCGGGATTCATTGCACCTAAGCCAACTTTGCATGAGCGAGATCTGTGCTTCGAGTGTGGCGCTGCGAGCAGCAATACCGCGCGCTTGTTGCTAGTACAGATTACGATACGAAGCTTAGTCTACATATTCGTGCGCGGCAGCGCGAGGGCGGCCCGGCGTACCAGCAGGCGGACAAGGCCCGCCTCGCAGAAATCCTCGCTAAAAGGCATCTGTGCTCACCGAAGAAGAAGACAAAGAAGAGATCAAGCGTTACCCACCATAGAGTTGGCTTACCGTAGCAGTTTCATAGATCGCTTACTTGAGCACATATGGCAAAGGGACATGGTCACATGATCAGCTGCTTATGCGACGAGGGTAGGAGTAAGTCGCTTACCAACAGCACTCGAGCCGCAGTCTCGGATCGCTTCACTTCACCCGTCGGGGTAATGGCGACCCGAAATCGGCAACCAAATCGTCCATCGTAAACGAAACGCTGGCTATCGTCGAGAGGAGCGGCGCTGAAGCGAAATTTGCATCATCGCAAGCAGCGAAAGAATTACCAGCGATGAATGAGCATCAGATCATTCAGAAGGGGCTAGTACCGTGTCTGTGCCTTTGACGAGCCAGTTCGCTTGGCGAGCCACCCTAACGCCCCAACACCTACATTTCGCGGAGGCATAATCAACACAGAATATAAATCCTTTAATTCGATTTTTTGGTATTGAGTAGGCAGGACATCAGGATATACTGTATTTGATAGGTATGGCTTGTAGCATGCTAGAAAAATTTCCCAAATAGATCGGAATCGATATACGCAACGTTTGGTAACTCGGAGCTTGGCTCTGAGATACTAATGTATTACATCTATTACGTACAAGAACAGGCACCATTGCTGCTTAGCCTTCAGCCACAAGAGTATAAATAAAGGTTCGGATGCAAACTAGCAAGCCCACGAACAGCCAGCAGGGTGTAGCTTTACACAGATGGCCTTGTGGTTGACTTTCGTAATCAATGGAACATGCGTCTACCAAGTCACTACCTATTGCCGATACAGAGTATAAAGAAAAGGCCCTCCACTAACAATAATGCTCATGGCAATGTTCAAATGGGCGTTCTTCACTGACAATGCTTACAGCTCGTCTGCGGCTAAGTAATATATCTTTTATTTGCAGCATACTGTCACGACCTATGCTTCACCGTTAAAAAAATCTTGCTAGCAGTATGTGAAGTTTCGCACGTACACATTTCAGACGATAGCGAGTATTTCGCTGGTGGCGAGAGATTTGACCGTTGGTTTTGCCTTACCTTACAGCTGTCAAAGCGTGTAGACAAGCGCTACTTATCCTTGGTAGCATCGCATTTGCATCCTAGTCGTGTAGAGATTGCCTAATGTGACGGTGATTTGATAAGTTGATATGTTGTCGTAGCCTTACTCGGCGCTGGGGAGCTTGCTATGTCCTGATCGAGTTGCAGGTGACGCCCTAGTCGATTGCCTTACCACGTAGCCGAGTGACTCACCATACTACAATGGCTCGCCGTGCGGGTCGATCCGACACAGTGGTTCGCGTAAGCGAGTACCCGATCATGCGAATGTGCTTCTTTGCCACGTGCGCGTTGCTGCTCATACGTGCAAATGCCTTGGCAGGCGCGGGTGAGCTGCTAAGCTGCTGGCCATGCACAATGAAAACAACATTTTGAGATGCAGCTCATCTCAGCCAAAGGACGGCAGTTGATTCGGCCGACTGGTCGGGACAGGGCGAGTGACTCGTTATACCATAACCGATAGAACTGTCGTACGATGGCCCAGTGGCTCATCGTGCCTCAATCGATCGGATCATTATGATATTACCCAACGACCTTCCTTGTTTTAGTGGAGTGACTTACTGTCCTATGCCAAAGTGGCTCATCATATCCAAAAGGAGTGGCTCGCCATATCCAAGAAGAGTGGCTCACTGTAATCGAGAGGAGTGGCTCAACATATAATGGCGAGCAACTCTCTATACTCTAGCAGTCCTCATCTGTGCCCTATCGGCCCATTCGCTACACCTATCGTCGTATTTTCGAGGTGGCCAGACCCGGTGCGGCCTCCCGCTCAATGACGCTGGATACATTCGGTATACAGAAACTTCTCTCGATGGCTTGGTATTGCCATCTGTTATCTGTCATCTGCATACCCAAGGTTTGCATTACTTGTAGAAATGTTTGCTATTTCGTAAGATGCATCGGGCGACAGACGCATCTTTGGCCTCTAAGCAGCATCTACCGAGCAGGTCGTTGCTGAGGCCGGTATGCAGATGCAACGGAGCCGCAGTTTGTGAAGCATGGCGAGTCACTTCCTCTCGGCGCTCTGCTGGGCTAGTGTCAATATCATCACTTGATCTCCAATAACTGCTTTGTAGCTATTTGTGGTTGGCGACCTAATATTCTGGAAGTTGATAGCCTTGGAAACACCTATCGATGCTCGTCGGCTATGACGCGGGTGATCCAGGCGCGTAAGTCCGATGCACCTATTGGTGTAACAAGAAAACGGTGCACATAGATGACAGGCATACCAAACAATGACTTAATCGGCATCGAGGTCGGCAGGTCCCAGAAAGACGATAGTATTCGGCGTAGCGGATACGATCTACATATACTGCCGAGCAGAAGGGTCCGGCTTTGCACTAGCTCTAAACTCTATATGCTAAAATAGCATCTGAAACCTCTTTTACCCTTCTAGAACATATTTCCCACTATTTAGCGCGAAAATTAAGCTGCGGCTGAGATGCATGGTCCGTGTCTTGCTTGGTTTTGATATTCGTCGGCAAACTTGCTCATCCACAAAGTCGAATCGGCTCGAGCCAATTCGTTTGAACGAACCAATCACGGTTGCCTGTGACCATGTGCCAAACTATACCCGGAACATTCCGCCACAACGCCTATCTGTCACGATCGGCGGGCGTAGCTGTGGCATGCTAAACCGGATGAACCCGTTCGCCAAGTTTTACATCCAGTGGAAGTAACTGTGCGCCTTCTCCTCCGCCTCGTCGCGATCCAATCCTTCTACTGCTAGCTGGCTAATCCACCCGCTGTTTGCATTGATGCCCATAACTGCCATAACGCTTAATCAACGCGCTACTGTACTCGCTGTCTATCTCCTTGAACCAATCTTCCTCACCTTCATCCACCTCACGCCCTACGATGGCTTGCATATCTCGTCGGCGGTACCGTCCATCTCGCGCCGGTCGATGTACGTTATGGCTGGCATACCTACTACGCCGGGTCGCGATGACTGCTGTGCCTAGTAAATGATTATTTGCAACGTGCAACGCATCTACTTCGCCGATCCTATGCGCCCTAGCCATGCATGGAACATATGTTAGTCTTAGTCTACCTTAATGTTGTCCTCCTTCTCCTCACCCTCGCCTTCACATGAACGGTAGCCTATCTTAACGATACCGTTATTGCGCGTTAGATCTCTTCGTCCTCTTAGTCTACCGTGCACGTGCTTGCTTGAGGCTATCTTAAACAACCGTCCTAACAGCCCGCGGCAGGGGTCTTATGCATAACTGAATAATGAATGCATGAATAATAGCATAATTCAGAATTATTATTCAGAAATATTCAATAATTCAGAATTTTCACGTGATCACAACATAAAAATCTCTTTATTTCAAGATACTACTACGATACCAGCTTTTAATACATGCTATTCTCTCAACATTATCTTCACCAAGTGACATTCTTTCCCATGTAACTGTCCGCCGCTCTCCAGAGAAGACTCGCTCAGGCTCATCACTCATAGCTGGAATAGAAAGAACTTCAAGAGCGAATTTTGAAAGGATTGGAAACCGTTTCTGCTGTTCATCCAAGAGCCACCATTGTAAAGATGTCAATCCGTTAATCTCGTACGATTCTTCAGAATAATAATGCTCATATTCATCCTTCTTCCGCCTTCCTTGAATTGTTTTTGTCTTGAATTCTTGGAGAATTCGGTCGTATTCATCCATTTCAGTTGGCTCTTTTGTTGATTGAGACGGAAGAAGGTATTCGTATGAGTCTTGAGATGATGGCCGATTCGCATATTCTTTTTTGAACTTAAGCCAAACCTCTTTCACACTCCGGAGAGCCGGATTTCTCCATTCTTCTTTCCAATTATTCATAATATGGTTCGTACGACATTCTGGGTTAAGGATTAAAGCTGCCGCATAATATGGAGAGTCGTCTGTGTACTGATAGTATATACGAAGCTTCTCCCAACAAAAATTAATTCGGGCGGCAAAATCTTTGTCAGCCTTTGTATTCCTTCTTTTAAAGGAATCGACTGAGCGCTCAGTATGTGTAAGAAGCGCGTCCATTGTAATTAGAACTTTGTCAATCCTTGCAGAATCTCCTTGAAGGTCCATTGTCGCTCGATAAAAAGGAAGAAGAAAAGAATAAATCGTACGAAGCATTTTCCAGTCTCTTGGGTAATGATATCTTTCTCAAGACTCTCTTGATTCTCCTTCACGTACTGGTCAATCTGTGATTCCACTGCAAGTGCTATTCTAAGTGAAGTAAACCAAGAGTTCCATCTTGTACGGTTATCAAGAGGAATCATTCTTCCAACAATTGCTTTGAATCGACTCGTACGATTAGCTGAAGAACGGCTGTAAACGTTGATATTATGAAGCTTTCCCAAGACTCCAAGAGCGCGAAAGCTTTGATTCTTTATCTTGTCTCTCTCTTTCAGTAATCTCTTTTCCATTTCTTTCATCCTCTTCGTATGAATCGATAAGAGAGAGGTCTAGTAATCCTTTGAAAAGGAAATCCTGGACAGCGAGATTGATAATGTGGCCTTGGCAACGAAGCCGCTGAGAGATTGGATTCCAAGATAGGTTCATATTCGACAGAGAGCTCGCAATTGTACGACAGAGCGTATCATTTGTTCCTGAATTATCTGCGATGATAACGCCAATCTTGTGCATGATACTGTATTCAGAAAGAACTTGAGATAGAGTATCCCATTGATCTTGTCCAGAATGCCCTGAAACCGTACGAAGAGCGAGAAGAGCTTTCTGTAGCCTCATTTCATCATCAATGAAATGACCACAGACTGCGAGGAAGAGGTGATTATTTGGAGAGGTCCAGATATCTACGGATAAGTGAATACTTGTAAGGCCAGACTGAAGCTTCTTTCGTACGATATCCTTTTGGTCTTCAAAGGATTGTGTAATGTATGAAACGAGTGTCTGAGAAGAAGAAGGAAGGGCATGAATTGCTTCTGGATTCAGAGCTCCACAAAGAACATGCCATTCTGGCCATTCAACAAGCCGAAATGGAAGGTTTCGTACGACAACTAGATTTACTAGTGCTTTCTGAATTGCTTCTGTCTTTTGGAGAGGCCGTTCAAAAACCATTTTCTCAATCTCATCAGTTTCAAGATCCAGTTCCATTGCTTTCGTGTAGAGCTCTGCTAGCTGTGAAGTTGCTGCTTGTCTTGTACGACTTTGGTTATTCGTTGAAACGATTATATCATGCCGATTTTTGAGGTGGTTATTGAGATTCGATAGAATTGATGAATAGTAAGGCTCGGTTGTACAGTATTTACAGTATTTTACAGGTCGTCCATATTGTTTTTGTTCTTCATTTAGATATGGATCTCGCAGGTGTTGATAAGTTGCAGCAGACTTCTTTCGTACGGAGGCGCTAGTAGTTGATGAAGCAACATCAGAAGGAATGGGAGAAGCCATAGTTCGTAATAGTACGAAGTAGAAGAGTTTGAGACAGATTTAAGAAAATTTCTGTGGTGCCAAGAAAATGCCAAGAATTATCCGAATGATTATGAATAATTCGAATAATTATTCGAATAATTATTCAATTCAGATTATGCATAAGACCCCTGGCCCGCGGCCTAGAACTTCTGCCAACACACCCCTTCAGTCGCGCGAATGCGCATTTTCAAGAGATTGATTGGATCAAGTATAACTTAATAGGAGGTACAGGAGCATTGCACCTATGTATTTGGGAATTAGGATCAACGTTGGGAGCAGGAGAAGGAATTCATGTGGAAAATCTTATCCTCTTCAGATGGATGGGGCATGCACCCATTGGCACTACCTCCCCTTAGACCTACCAATCGGTCAGAATCCCACTCCTAATTGTGACATATTCCATGTGATTCACAAATTGGATCTATCGATAGAAGGTCAGAACCGATAAAGCTTGACACAATAAGAGCAACAACATAGCAGTCCCTAATGCAGCTGCTCTCTTTGCACTATCCATCACACCTACACTACTAACATTGATTTTGAGAAAGTCTACTTTGTTGCAGCCATGGATGAGGTATTTCCTTGATACATGTGACGGCTGAAGCGGATCTCCTAACAATAGCAGGGCACGATAAAGGAAGAGAATTTTATAAGCTATAGAACCCGTCTCATGACGCCCGACCCCGATGGAGATGTACTTTTCCAATGCGAGGATGAAAGCAGCAATACTCTCGTAACTTTTAGTGTCTCTAGCAAAGTATTGCAGCTTGCATCTCCGGTTTTTTGTGGAATGTTTGGCCTCAGTTCAAAGAGGGCCATCAGCTACTACAAGGAGAAAGTACGGTGGTCAAGCTTGAAGAAGACGATGCTTCATCAATGAGCATCATCTTCAATATCCTTCATTTCCGCGGCGGCGACAGAACCGATGGAATTAATGCCGAGAGACTGCCACATCTCGCTATTCATTGCGATAAGTACGACCTTGTAAAGAGTCTATGGCCATGGATATCACGTTGGTTCGAGAACGTTGAGAGAACCGTTGAGCCATCTGAAGAGTTGGGGTTCATACTGCTGGCAGCCTATCTATTCGATGGCTCCAGCAAATTTCGGGAAATATCAGAAAGATCTTCGAAGGTACTATCCCTTAGATTTCGAGAGGAATGGAAAAAGCAAGAGCTGCTAGCGCTGTTACCCGTCAGTGTATCAGGTTAGTTAAACATACTGCAAATCCACCGCCGTGGTAACTAACTTTTGGTCAGACGCAATAACCATACGCATTAAACGTGCGCTAGATAAACTTCAAATGGAGCTTCAGGGTGTGGGGGAGTCGTTACGCCTATCATCAAGATGTTATAAACTATCCGCAGCGTATGCGCGTGGTGTGTGGACGTGCACTCCCTGAAGCGGCAAAGAAGTGCCGCCCGTGCTCTAATTCTGATGTGCTCCCGAAATATTGCGCAGTTGAAACTAGAATTGCTGAATATTTTGCAGTTCTCCGAAGAGTAAAATTATGACCAGCTATGCAACCGTTTGCCAGCTTTTCAGTCGAGAGGATTGTATCTCGAATCGCCCGTGCAAAAGCATGTCTTAAGCATAATTGCCCAACTGGTGATTCTTGCCCGTTGATAACGCATCTGGACACATTGACTGGGAATGCGAAAAAGGTTGAGAAGGATACTATCGGCCTTTGTCTACGCTGTATCAAAGAAAACGACGAATGGGAAGAAAGTCAGAGATGCAACCATCAATAGATACGGACGGGTGTAAGATAATTACCCTATCCTAAACCCCTCCCCGTAGTGAAGCTTGCTCTCTACCCTATTGCTTACTTTGTCCAGCCTAGATCTGCTCGAAAAGCGCGACGAGTCGATGGGCTCAGCAGCAGCGTTGAGGGGTACATCGAAAAGCTCAAAGACAGTATGGGCCAATGCGATTTAGATGGAATGTGGAGCAGAGTATTTTCAGTCGAGTCATTATCTAGTTCCTGTCGTAGTTCTTGCTGATGTTTAATCTTATTACCTCGGCATTTCCGCGTAGCTGCCATGCATTTTATCTGTCTATTCTGTATTCGTTGCACGCTGTTCCATCATACTTCCAGCAGCATTCCCCCGCTCTCATATGAATCACCTACAGCATTCTCTAAAGCTGACCGTACGTGTTGTGGTGTACCGTCAAATGTGCAAAGACACGAAGTTTCTTCTTTAGGTTCCGCTGGACTGCCTTGCATCTCTGTCATTAACTGGGATAAAGGCGGACATACAGTTTCAAAAGAAGAGAGCACTCGCCTAACTCACTATACACGGTGTTCCCCCTGCTACATTGCCAGCAGTGTTCACGTTTTCCACAAAATCTCTCTGCGCCCGCCTTACCCACTAGCTGCTTAGCACGTAGAAGCGCTGCCCTTAGGATACCTTATAGGTGCGGGATCCATCCCGTGAGCTCTAGCCATGAATCCGCCTGCGAGCGGATGCCCTCTCTGATCTTGTCCTCGGCCATGGCTGCCTCCCGTTCTTCGCGCTGATGCTGGCGATCCGCCTTGACTCGTTGGGAGATGTCTTCAAAGTTCGCAGACCCAACGCTTGTCTCGACGCTACATACGCCGGCCAGCCGCCCGCTCGAAAACAAGCACTGGCAGGACTGGCTGTCTCGCCAGATTCGGTTGCTCGGCTTGTGTCGTCGTTGACAAAGTTGTCGATGCAAAATTAATCAAAGAAACCAACCCTATCATCACAAACAGCTGTGTGCCTGATCGACCAAGCGGGCAACGCTCTCAGCAAGGACACAGAGATCGGGCTCTGAGGTGGGGATTAGGCATATGACCAAGACAAGCAATGTTCTGCAGTGAAGCACTTTTAAAAAACTGTTGTTATCGAGTAACATCCGGCCAAGGATCGACCTCTATCGCGACAGCCGCACCCTGGCAATTAGACAGCCTAGCTTCTAGCGCCCTCCGACTGCTATCCAACTCTGTATTGATCAACCTGTGCAGCATGGCCTCTCTGGAGAGAGCTGCCTTTGGTGCGTTCCCTTGTAGGACCGGGGGATCGACTGCAGCATTCCTGCTTGGGCCGAGAGTGACCTCGAAATATGATGACCGCGCGCCGGTCGGACCAATGCACGTTGGGGTGATGGATTGCTGGACATGCACTGTAGTCCTTTCCCATGAGCGAATGATCCGTGATGTACCGTTGAGAGAAACA
>JAMAHW010000224.1:0-14219 GCA_023627715.1 Periconia sp. R9002 | reverse complement strand
CTGCCGAGAGGTGATATCCCTGGGTGAGGCCTACGGCACCGCACCCAATGATGAGGATTTTTGGCTTTGGCATCGTTACGTGGAGCTTGGGGAACAGAGGAAGGAGGGTGTGAAGTAGTAGGAAGTCAGGACCGTCTTTGGTCCGGACTATCTGAAGGCGGAGCTTCACTGCAAGTCACGGACGAATCAAGCACCCCAGTGATATGTTCAAACCCTATTTCTGGATGATCTTCGTCATGGCGGTCAGATTTAAGCCTGTTTGATAGGATTGTAATTCTGAGAATGGAATGGAGGTGCTACTCTGCTGGCTTCGTCACCCCTCTGTTTATTCCTTGTCTATTCCCTGCATGCCCCCTCTTGTCGATCGTTCTGCCTGTCTCGAAAGATTCTAGCGGACGGAGGAAACAGCTGCCTGAGGGCTACTTCGTCCTCTGTCCACTAACTACGCTTAGCGTCTAGGGTCCTGTCTTACCCTTGAACACACATAAGCACATCACTCCATAGCATGTTCATGGCTGCAAATGAGCTGTTTTCCTCTCTATATGGCAGATTACTAAACAAGGCATATTGCTCTGCGATCTACTCGCTGTGGGGGATTCCCTATAATGACTTCACTCTGAACAATCCGTCAGTGCTTCTAGGCTTTGTCCTAGAAATCAGCTATCTTTCTTAATTTGGGGTCCGCTCGAGAAGGTCCTTCAACCCGAGTCGATCATCCCACTCTTGACCAACGATATGCCGCAAATCAAGTAGCCGACACAGCGCCAAGTCATCTTCCGACAAGGTATGGATGTCTTCTACTGCCAGTCCGACGACCTCAACAATGCAGTCCCGGTAGATGGAGCGATCATATTGGTCCGATCCAGGATGGTCCTCACTTTGATTTGCTTTGAGAGATACCGCATTGGCAAACAAGCAGATCCAGATCAACACAGGCTTCATCAACGTGCCGAAGTCATTCTCTTGGCTGTTGGAAAGCGGTTCAATACGTGAGCCAGCTCCATCAATGTGTCGCGCCGCAAGACTCTTTCTGCCGTAGCAATGGCAAATAGCTTCGACGTGCCCAAGGATAAATTGGAGCGGGATAGAGTAACCACTTAGGTTTCGAGGCCAGTCCCGGCAGAATATCATCTCGTTTGCGTATAAGATAGCACAAGCCCTGAGTACAAGCTCAATGGAAACTTCCCAGCTTAGGCGCACATCCAAAACTTTCAACGATATGCAATGGCTGCAATCACTGCAATTGCACTTTGTCAACGGAACGCCGCTCCGTAAAACATAAGGAGAGCAAATGAGCTGGTACCGGCACCATTGCCACTCTTCAGTTACGGCATATGGGTCAAAGACTACCGAGCCGGACGGCCGACAGTACAGCGCCAAAGTAAGGGTCCTGGCGAAAATGGACAAGCTCGTGATGTTGCTAATGGTTTGCATAGAGAAACCGCAGGGTAAGAGAAGACCGGTTCCAGCCTCGGTGATGGCTGATCGTACTTCCAACGGGAGGACAACAGAAGCGTTTCCAAATCTTCTTCGGAACCGCAAGTGCGGGGCCACAAGTAGAGCACTTGCGCCTTTCAAGTCAGCCCTGCGCAATTTGGTCGCAAGTTCAGGGCTTAATGCATCAACACCGCCGTTCACCTCGATCATCTTTTTCAGCCCATTCATATGAACATGCCACTGACGATAGAGACCGAGATAAGCCTAAGATGATATAGTGAGCACGCTGCTGTTTTGCACTGCATCATAGAAGTACTTACGGCTACCAAACCTAGTACGGAGATGACTTCTAGCAGTATCGGAGATATCTGTTCCAAGCTTAAATTGAGCTCTTTGTTCACCGTCGCGCAGACGTTAGATACGTGATATCCCATTTCTTCTGACCGATGCTCTCCTCTTGACACCGCGATCATTAGCGACCTCATCATCAACACGCTACGGACAGACGCCTCGTTGTTGATGATCGCATAGTAATAGTCTCGAGATTCGGTGGGATTGTACGCCAGGAGCGCCTTGAACGGATAGGTCTTATTGGGCACCCAAGCCCAGTAGCTGTGTAGATTGCTCCATTCGTCATCCGTCACGTGCAGTGCAGCTTGGCTCGACCATATGGGCCGCCCCGAGAAAAGAGGCTGGAAAAGACTGCCCATTTGGTTTGACACACCGAAAGCGGCGTCTGGTGATTGCTGGCTCGCAGGTATAGGTGTCCGTGAATTCTTATGCCTTGTTGGTTGACTATCGTTGTATTCCACTGTGTCTCTCATCTTCGCCGTAACCTGCCGGGGCAAAGTATTTCGGAAGACATGTTCGGTGCCATGTTGGTATCCGTAGCAGACGATGCCTAGTTTAGAACATCTTTGACATACCTAATTCAGTCAGAAGAGGAAAATAAGTGCCTGGAATTACGTATCACATATCGTGTCGCATGTATGCATCCAAGACAAGGAATTGGGTACTCACAGGACGCGCTTCGTCGCACTACGGCATCCACATTAATATAAAACGCCATTCTAGTATAGCTAGAGTAACAAACCTTTTTGCGCCTCTTCTTGCAAGTCTCACAGCCGCGGGACACTCCATAGTTCATCATCTCTTCTTGTTAAGATCCCGTGGTTCGCTAAGAACTGAGGTTGAGATTCAAGCAATGCGGGGGGGTAGCTTATTTTAACTAGCGTTGCGCGCTTGCTGACGGCAGGGCAACGTGCGTCAGCTTGAACCGGCAGACCTCCTATTTGAGCTAGCGTTGCGCGCTGTCCCGCACTTGGGCATACCCTTAGCGGGACACATTGGGCTCACTTCGTAGCTGGCGGATGAGCTAGCTCAAGGAACGAGCTGCGCGACGAAAGCTAATATTATCTCCAGAGCTGGAGCGGTGGTGTTGACACTTTCAGCCTCTAATAGCCAGTAAATACGTAGCACGTAGGCGTTTGTTAGAATATCCCACATTCTGGGGCTAAGAAAACTGCCACTGCAGGCCGTTACGCGCGTCCCTCATCGTTGATCTGGCTACAGAATGCAACATAACCAAACTCCAACCACTCCCTCTTGTGAACTCCTTCTACAACTCAACTCTCTGCGGCTCGAACTTGTTTGCGTTTCGAAATCCAGCACAGCCTTTAATCCTTTTCATAGCGGCGCCTGTTCCACCCCAGCACACTGCCAGGAGCACGGCAGAATACATCATTTTTTTCTCTGCTTGAACCTTCTTAAATCCGACACCCCTAACCAGGTGCCGTAGCACTCCGTCAAGCTCTCGCAGTATTGATATCTCGGCTGTCCAGAATGGATCACCTCACAGTAGATGCTGACGGTGATATTCTCCTTCAACTCAGCCGAAGCATCAAAGAAACGGACATTTCAAAAGAAACAGCGAACATACCCACTCTGGAACCACAGCAATACCTGGTTTTATCAAAATCATTGTGCTCTGTGTCTCCTGTTTTCCAAGCTATGCTGAAAGGGAGATTCAAAATATCCAGCTCGAGCACATTCATGAGCCTCGTCTTATTCCCATTTTCGACGATGATACCGAGGCAATGGAGGCTTTCTGCACGCGGCCCATGTCCAAACTCATTTGATTCCATTGCAGCCATCAACCGAGTTCATGGATAAGTTTGCTATAATATACGACAAGTACAACTCCACCATTTCATGGACTGGGTAGCGCATCATCCTCAGAACCGCCTGAAGCATGCCACCCTGATGGAAGACGGCGCCTCTTCACACACGGCCAAGCTTACCAGACGGCTTTACGAGACCAGCAACATAGACAGAATGAGCTGGCCTGCGAACTCTCCCGATCTGAATCCGATCGAGAACGTGTGGCGGGTGCTGAAGCAGAGGGTAGGTAAGAGATCGCCACGTACCTTTGCAGAGTTACGACAACGTATAGAGGCAGAGTGGGCAGCGCTGAGCTTGGAGGATGTAAGGAAGTACGTCGACAGCATGAAGGAACGGTGCGAGGCGGTGATAAATGCAAAGGGAGGATAAACAAGGTGGTGAACCTGTCGTATGTCGCAATTTATTGTATTGGTAATCATGTAACAATAGTGTCTGCTTGAGAATGAGTAAGAGGTTGGATTTTCCAAAGAAAGTACTGGAGACGCACTAGGGTTTCCACAGTGTTGAGATGCAGCCTGGCAGTAGGATCTAAGCACCAATCTAAGTAGCGAGGCGCATGGACGCTAAAGCCCCACACGTCACGCTAAGCTGCCAAGTACGCGGGAAGGATCAGGTCGGATCATCCAATTGATCCGAGTATTGCTAACGGCTTCAACACTTTGATCAATCTGCCTTGCAATTCATAGTGTGCATTTATTCCAATTCATGCCACCACTGTGTTCCCGCCGTTTCCTTTTTTTGGCTTCCCCTTATATGTTCTGTTTAGCACCGTTGCCTTTCATGAATGTACGCAACCGTTTGAGATGAGTAATCAGGCCAAAGGAGAGCGACAAAGGGTGTTCTCGGCATATCGCGAAGTCTTCACGGGCAAGACCGCGCGGGTGCGAAAGAAGAAGGCTATCCGTGATATTGTTCTGAAGCATTCAATACTCTCCAAAATTTCGCTCGGCGATCGAGAACTCGAGAAATTGGTGCCCATTCTCAGGGCTCTTCTGCATGACCGCCTTTTCGAATCAGAAGAGCTAGCGAGCGAAGAGTTTCCTGAGCTTGTGCCTGAGCCACCCGAAGTCATCGGCTCAGTAACACAAAAAAAAGTGACGGGCATTAAAAGAGAGCAATCTGAAGAGCCCAAAACATGGCTTGAGCGACTGAGACAAGTAAAACACGAAGGGCTGCAGAACGCTCCAAGGAGCCCTATTCCAGATATTTTGCATGGTGTGTTGTATGCCAAAAATCAAGTTTGATAAGTATATCATCTCACATGTTTTATATATAGAAATTCCTACCTGGCGAGACCTCCGGTTTCCTTTCGAAACTCAGCATCGTATCTTGGTAATAGTCCAAGAGCTGCTGGAAGAATCTTGTTTCACGTTCATGAAGAAATGGCTGCCTTATGTAGTGCAGAATCATGGCTGGAACTGTGCAGCCGCATGCGAGCTTACAAAATGGCTGCGCATTCTGAGAAAGCATGCTAAGCACCTTCCCAGCGGTTGTATAGTCGTTGACGGGCACGCTGAGCTCGACGGCGTGATCCGAACTGTATCTAAACTACGCCACGCCGCAGTACATCGCCTACACCTCACATCGGAAGAATTTCTAGACCAAATCCATTCAGCACATACTCTAGCAGGACTACTGCATGACGACAAAACCGTAAAGAAATTGCAAGACCTATACGCAATTATAAACACAGAAGCTAGAAGAATAGAAGACAGTACGTTGGAGATTCAGGGAATATGCAACACGCTTGTTGATATACAGACACAGAAAGAGGCACTTGAAAAGCAGGAACGACAGCTTGTATCTTTTGGTGCACATAGAAAGATCGAAATCCTGAATGCAGCGGGCCAAGTGTTGGAAAAATCGATCAGCACGCTGTTCGGCGATCAGGGGCCGGAGCTAGCGAGAGAGCAAATAGTGATGAGCAGTCCTGATAATGATAGTTGTAAGGTAGTGATTGAGGAAGGCGATATCGAAAGCGATGAGGAGCGGCTACAGGCTGAATTATAAGAATGATGTAAGCTAACGTTGATCATCTCTTTTCCCGTGAAACGCTGAGCCACAAACGACCATCGCGCTTGCAATAGCGTATCAGACCCGTTTTTGGTTCCCGCTGTGGAGCCCTGGTTCTGGTCTGTCTGTTGCTTATTGAAGCCCCTGCTGTACTCCACCAGCATCGCAAAACTACCGCCTTCAGGGCGTGTGTGTGTGTGTGTGAGTTCTATTATGGCCATGCACCCTGAGGGTATGGGCCGTTACTACGTGCTAGCTAATACCTCTTACTACACTACATTCTCTCCCGTTCAGAAGCCAACCGTGAGACCTGCTCGTCCTTTGCCTAACTCCATGCTCAACATAGGAAAACAGAAGTAAAAAGAAAGTAATACATCACCTTCCAGCGCAAGCTGCTTAGCTTTAGAGGCCTCGTGTCCGCAGGGCGCTTCCGGCGTCGTGTGCCTCTTAATCGGCAGCACACTGGCCGAGGCACGTTTATAGACAGCTTGCTGTTCTGTGATTATTCGGTGGAAGACGGGGCTTGGAGCTATACAGGGCAAGGGTGTGGTAGGTGCGGGTCGGCCATAGTTTCCGCGAGCGGTGGCAACTCAAAGTACCTACGGCTTGAAATGATTGATAAGCAAACTATAATAAATAGTTACCTACGGTGGGCTTTTTCTACACTGTTTCTAAGCTGTTTTTCTTGTAGGAACATGCTAATCCAACACTTCGAATTAATGAGCAGGTCATTGCAACAGCTCAACAATTTCATTATATCTATCCGGTACTGACCATTCCAACAGTGTCGACACGCCGTTATCTTGAGCGTTGTTGCCGGTCTTGCCTATGGTGAAGAGCAGCCTGACCATGTCTTTGTAACATGTTGATTTGCTCGTACTACGTGAACCTATCCGAACCAGTTCCAACAGATGATTGATAGCCTAACTATTATCGCCCGTGGGTGTTGTTGCGATGTCATTTGTCGACACAGTGATGTCATCGCCACCACTATCATGAACTTCTTCAACATCACAATTGTCAATGTCGATGTTGCCACGTAGGCATCTCAGTGCGAACTCGATGAGTCCGTTAATATCCTGACTACGAGGTCCAGGGTCTAAAGATGCTCGATCAGGGTTTATAGACTTGTTTTCTTCATCATTCGGGTACAGCACCGGCTCTACTCCTTTTTCCGGTCGACTATTCAAATGTTTTCGAACTCGATCCCATCCATTTGATGCAAAAAATGTCCCTGCAGTTAGACATATAGCAGAAACAAGATAAATCCACAGCATTCTCGCAGCTGGGAACTGGAGCTCTTGGTTTATCTGGAAAAAAGGGGTGCTAAAGAGAGTCTAGAGTGACACAGGATGTTATTTTTGTGTAACCATCCAAAGCGATGTGTGAGAACTTACTGCGAGAAATGTGGCAGGCAAGTATACCATGGACAAATGAGATATCTTCGCCATGGCATTCGATGAGTGAAGAGCTTGCTGAGACATACTTTTCATTTCTTGCGCGTCTTTAATGCTGTTCTCTGACAGTTTTCGGAGCGCAATGGTGTTTCTTTGAGTATATCCGGCGATATTAACAGTTATATGGCTAGAGAACTAATATCATAAGTAATTTTCTTTCAGACGTAATTGGACTTACTTTTCTGCGCTCAAGATTCAAGGTATCTTTGAAGAATTTGAAACGGAGGCGCGTGCTACTGATTCTTGTAGAAATGGAGTCGAGGATTTCAGTGATTCTGGTTGCTGGGCATGTCTGAGAGACTTGAAATGTATCAAACTCTTGACCCAACCGGGGTATGACGATTTCCAGGTTGTTGAGATAAGACTCAGAGCAGGAAATATATTGAAGTCGTCCATCAATAATACTGATAGGTTTGTTGTCCATACTTAGGTTCCCATCAAAATTTACTACGATAGCCTGTTGAAGTTAGTATTCATATATTAGAGTAAAAGAGATGTAGGCTCACAGCAGAAGTTACCTCGTCTTCGATTCGTTGCTGCTCATTCTCCCATTCATTCGTGCACAATACTGCAACAAGAAGATGTGGGATCATCCAATCCCCAATACCCGCTTTGATGTTGGGTTTCGAACTGCTTGCTTCCAATACTTCTCTCGCTTTTCCCACGATAAATTCGGGGCAAAAAATGATGGTGCGTGCAACGGAAGTTGCAGTGTCGTATGTGGCGCAAACTCGTACGAATTTGTATACCATGTGCTGGGCCGGGCAGGGGATAGAGATATAATACCAAAAACAACGATTTGTAGCATTTGTAAGTCGGTGGAAACCTCCCGTTACCCCTTTTTTAAGGGCACCTTGAATCGCAATCTTTGGGACTTTCCAGTCTTGCACGAGTTGGTCAAACTTATATCTGTTCTCATTGATTTCGTTCTTATCGTCGTTGTAGGAGATCAAGGCGATCAAGTTTTCTTTCGCATTTGCTGAGGAATTGGGCCCTAAATCGTAGGTCATAGGTCGTAGTTCTGACGTTTGCTTCCAGCTGTAGCGGTCGAATGTGTCTTTATTGCCAAAATAGAAGTCGTCCATGCTATCAACGCTGAGCAATGCAATACGAATGACAGAGCAGTGAGGAATCTTATTGTATCAGCTGTTCACGAAGCCTTTGAAGATAGCATCACAAATGCCTTATATATCTCCTGGTAGACTAATGGAAGCATTGTTCAGCCCACCATGAGAGGCTGTGCATAGCTTAGCTTTTAGCTAGTCAGCCTGTCTAGTAGCCCTACATATCATTTTGCCTTATAAATCTGCCTCACACTTACGCCTCGTAAGGCAGCCTGGAGGTGGCATAATTGTTTGCAGCGTTGTTCGCTGATGTCTTTGTGCATGTGGACTGCATTTGGGTCGCACGAAGCAAGTACATCGTCATGTGAGCTCGGTTATGGGAGCCAAGAAATCCCTGTGAAGCTAAATAGGCAACAGCTTATTAATCCAAGAACACTTTCGTTTCTGCTACTATACTCATTTTAGGGGTCGGAGAATACTGTGTTTACTTTCTCAGCTCTGTGGTATGCTATGTTGAAATTCCAATAGTTGACGATAGCTCCATTGGCTCTCTGCCGTAGTAGAAGCTTAAGTACGCCCCGCTATGCGTACACACTTTTTTTTTGATAGTTGGAGCTAAAAATATTTCAACCATTAGAATACTGCTGCCTGGTATAAGACGCATGTCATGGTTTATTGTTATTAGCTAGCGCCTTCTAGAAATTGCATAAGGCTAACAGCAACATACACCGGTGAGAGGATACATAGTACACGGACAGTAAAAGGTGACAAAAGTATTCTCAGAGCATAATGGAAGTGATTTAGAGGGTCTATAGACTCGACTACTTTCCCAAGTTGTATCAAAAAGGGCCCTGAGATCTTTCGCAGGGAAGGTGGTAGCTACATATCAAGGATCATTTTCATTAATAAGCTTGCCCGAAGTCCCCCGCAGATGGCAGGCTTGGGTGCGAGTGAATATGAAGATGCAGACCCTTGCAATCAAAAGTGCGAGAGGATGTGACTAAAGGCATTTCCTTGGGTTGGCTTTGAAAATTCGGCTAGAAAACTAGCGTGGTACATCACATCGCCACCACATGCAATGGCCATGGCCGACCCGCACCTACCACAACCTTGCGCTGATGGCGATATTTCATCGATTTGGTGAAGAACGGCAGGAAGGCTCCTTGCAAAGATGGCTGATGGTTACACGTAAGGGTAGAAGTTGTTGGTACGAGGTGTGGTAAGGGCTTGTATAGGCTCCCTGGTATGCACTGCATTCGTACTAGAGAGCCACATTAGGACTCACTGTCAGACCCACTGCGGGAGCCAAAAAACGGTTCGTGGGGATCAGAATAAGCTCCCGGGCTGCAACGGCTGTTTGGTATGGTTCCTAGAGTTTTTGCGTCTAGTGTAGTCTTGGCGGAGCGTCTGACCACGTGATATAACGATAAAACAGGTTACGCCTTATCGTCTATCAGTACAACAGAGTCACAGCCTCCAACTACTTTTCTCCACCTCGCCAACAGGTTATACATTTGTTAGCGTCGAAATTACTCGCGACCATCATGGCTCTTTTCCGTCAGGCTGGCAACTGGATCGTCCAACATCCGTTTAAATCCGCTGCAGTTGTAATTGCTCTAACTTTACTTGCTGTGGCTACAGTTGCTGTACTTGTACTTGCTACGATTGTACTTGCTGCCATCGTCTTTGCTGCGCCTATTACTATACCTGCAGCCTCGGTCGTGCTAGGCCTTGCAGGATTCGCGGGCGTGGGTATCGCGGGTATTACTGCTTGTATGTGAATATCTCCCTGATGTACAGTACTAAGTCTGCTAAAATTCTCTGTACCAAGCTTCTGCTGCTGCTATTTTCCTAGCAGGCGTAGGGCATGTATTCGCTAGAATTACATCTACCGTATTTGAGAGTGCGGGTGCTAGGGGTGCTATCATTGTTGTCGTCAATGCTGTCGCTCGTGGGATTGCCGCCGTTATAACTACAACTGGCGCAGCTATTTCATCGCATGTCCAGACCAAGTACGACTGTGAACGCGAGGGTCAAGACGGTGTTGAACACAAAGACCAAGAAGACAGACAGTGTGAGACATCAGATGAGGGAAGACACCAAGGCAAAAATGACATCCAGGAGAAAGAAGGCAACAAGAAAGAGCAAGCAAAGCTTTAATTGCGGTCAGCTTCTCTACTAGAGTGGCCTAACTTAACGTCTGATCCAATCAAGCAATTCACGAATTCGGTTTCTTGAGGAATATGGTGGAAGTTTCTTGCCTCTTGGAACATCACAGTGGTAGCTTCAACAGATTCCGGAGTGGTCAGACTCCGAACTGATTTGCCAAAAAGAAAGGCCGTGGTTGTATCCATCATGTGACAGGAGGCCAATCAGCGGCCAAACATCGGAATAGTCTTGTAGATAAACAGCGCTTGATGGTTACACAAAATCTTGCAATGGCCAAATTGGGCTAGCCTTGACAGTATTACTATCCTTTGCTCCTTACCTTGTCTTTCAACACACAACTACGAACTACCTTGACACTTATTACCTGTCTTCTTCTTGTCTGCTGTCACACACGCCACTCACTATCAACATGGCATTCTTCAGTCAAATACTATGTCCCTAAACCGTACCACTGAGGTAGGGTTAGGTTGCCCTGACAGTTATTCCCATTCGCATAAGCCCTATTCTATTTCCCCTACTCATATGCTCATTTATTAAGAAAGAAATGGTTCCAAGCATGGCCATATTGTACGCCAACGATCAGCTGTTGCATATGTGGCTAATCTTGCTTTTACGTAAAAAGATCACGTTTGTGGTGATGAAGCCGTGGGCTGATGGAAGAATGTACATTGTGCGTCTGCCTAAAACATCGTTTTTTAGTCACAAAAATACTGGCCTAGCTGCTACGAATTATCCTAAAGCCGAAGAACTAATGTCGCTTTCTTTATTTACCAACTAGTAAAGGTGCCCAAAGAAGATATGCAGGTGTTCGAGTTGATTTATGGCTGCATCAAGTACAAAAAGTACATATAAAGCACTTGAAGCAGCGTTAGCCTAGCCATTTGGTCATCATGGTAGTGGGGCATTTACTGGGATCTCAACACTAGTGTCCGTCAGCATGGCTGACCCGCACCGGCACTGACCTTGTCGTGGAGGCGATGAGGATGTTTTTGGGATAGATGGCATTTCATGGTTGATCTGCGTACGTGCCATGGCTCCGGGATTCAGTTCCTGCAGTGGGACCCGTGTTGAAATAGCGGGCTTCTCCAAGTCCGAGATAATCCTCTTGATACTGTCTAGGAACGATTGCATCTTTTGTCTAGTATTGCGAAGATCATGTAGTGATATGGCATCGGGTGCCACAGCTAACTTAGGGCGGGACGCGTGACTATACTGCCGCTGAGGCCAATTATTGAGTCTGGCCAATAAGCGCTCGTTCGCTGGCACAGTTAACATTCCACGACCATCAGTGCCAGCAGCCAAACGGTGATTGGCTGGCGATCAACCGCCGGATATTTATAGACTACCGCGCCGTCAGTTCGAGTAGTTCGAGTTCAAATCAAGACCCCGCGGGCACGAGTAAACTGAACCGATGTTCCTGGCTGTGACGTGACTGCACAGTTGCCCGCTCCCGAATTAGCATTAATCCCAACACCCTCGCGAGCCCGAGCAATTTTGCCTTTTTCTAGGTCCCACTTGCTAGAATGGGTCCCTCATCTTTCGTTTTCCATTTTCGACTTCCCGCAATCATTCTTTATTTTAAATTTTCCACTTCCCCATCACGGTATTGTCTGTTTAGAAGAATGTAGCACTTCCTGTGTAACAAAGGTACGGGATCGCCTCAAAGGTCGTGCATTGATGGCGATAAGTTAGGCATGATGGTTGACTCTGCAACAACCTTCCGCAGGCGCTGAGCCTGCTGATGTAATTGCGCAATAACGAAGAAGCCGGGAGCTTGTTCTGATCCCTACGAACCGTCTTTTAGCTCCCGCAGTGGGTCTGACGGAGTCCTAATGTGGCTCCCTAGTGCGGATCCAGCGCATATCGGAGAGTCTGTAGAAGCTCTTACCACCACTTGTACCAACAAAATGTGGGAAAATGGAAAATGGCGCAACATCATTGCAGACAGCAGGTATTCCTGAACTTCCTGAGACCATGTGGGCCCAGTCTAGAAAAGGCTTAATGCGAATTATTTAGCGATCAATTAAATTACTCAGCTCTTTCTTCGCTCTCTTTATCTCCATCGTCATCCGCATTCTTACCCTCCTTATTTTTTTCCTCCTGGGTCTTCTTCCACGTGTCGCCGTCGATTTTATAGTCATTTTTGTAGACTGACAAGGCGCTTGTCCCAAGGATAACACCCGAAAGCAGCATAAACATGTCTTGAGGCGCAAAGAAGAATTTGTCAACTTCCCTTTCTCTTCATCTTCCCCAGGAAAAACCTCAGCATATACAAATAACAAGCCATGATACTTCAACTCCGGTATTGGCTCGTCACAACAACAAAGGCATGTGGCTGCCATTCCACGTCGCTCGCGCTGCCGTCTTCATGTACTTGAATCTCCTTGTCTATGGCAACATGGGCGGCGAGAATGTCTTTAAGAGAGCGATTATTGAAGAATGGTGTCGGCATGGCGGGGCGGAGCAGCTGAGTTTCCATTTTAATGTCTTCCCACTCGGCTTGGGGGATTTTGCAGATTGCGTCGAGGTTACACTTTGTAATGCCGGGAACAGCGGTGTAGACAGCGAAGGACCCCTCTTCCAGAGTCGCGCCTTCGACTGCTTCAAGCAATCTTGGCTCCTGGTCCGGAAGAGAGAGGTCGAGATTTGGAAGTCCCATTTGTCGCTAGATGTTAAGTGGCTGGATTAGTTTCATGCGTTTGCATATTTTGCGGTGCGGAATTTATGGATGTTCGTGGTGCGTGAAAAAAGTGAGCTTGGTGAAGTTGAGCTATGGATAGTTGCGTTGTCTGTGTTCTTACTGCCTTGTACCAATGCAGGATGACGTGACAAGTCTACTTCCAACCCCGCGATTACTTAACCCACCTCGTTGGCGATTGCTATCCTTGGAGTGGGGCTGGATAAATACCTGCCAAACCATTCACAGCGAACATTGTCCCCTCGAAATTTCTGGCTCTGTTTCCACTTCGTTCGAAATCGAATCTTCGGATTATAATTTGTTATTTTCCACTGCATCTCTCTAATGACACAGAAACGGAGGGGATTGCTGCGGCAGCACTGCAACCTTCAAGAGTCGTGGCTTGTCTCTTGCGCGCTACAAGGACAAGGCTTCACAATTTTGGCATGATGGTCTCAAACAGTCTCATAGCTCCTGTACAATGCTGCCTGTTGCAACCCGACCGACAGGGGTGCTGAAGCAAGTCACCCACCATCTATCTTACATTACACCGAGTTGCTCCGAAACAGGCGCGAAATATCTAACTAGAAAGCAACTCGGACATTGGTTTCGCCGTCAAAATTCTAGCGTACTATAGATTATTCTTAACGTGTAGACGAAACCCGCATAGCTGCCACGCCCCATGCTTTATCTGCACAGTGGCATGTCTGAACCATTGTCGTAGCCATCACGTGGCAGGAGCCGCCTATTGCTGGTGATGAGTGAGCCGGAAACACAGCGAGGGAAGCTGCTTTTGTCAATCTCGAGGGCACCATAGATTGTGTCTTGTGCCGGGCTGACATGAACTTTTGTTTATAAATTTCCAAAAAACTTGGCCATAATAAAAGTTGATGTACGTAAACAGATCTGAGTACATTTGTGCCAGTTTGATTGTTCAACTCATCTCGTTGGTGCGGCGCTTATCCCTCTACCATCAGAATGTCTAACACTCGGACTTGAATTGATGAAATCTTTAATCCCCAATCACACTAGGAAAGAACTGTAAAAGAAAAAAAGGGATCTAATAAGACAAAACCCCTCTCCGGTGAAGAATGAAAACTCTTCCCATCCACCTCACCGCCAGCCCAACCGAACACAAATCCCCACCTAAGAACCCCCCTTAGTAATCTTCTTACTATTGATCCACCACTCCCAGCACCCGGAGCCCCCATTATCAAGGTA
>JAMAHW010000223.1:0-14279 GCA_023627715.1 Periconia sp. R9002 | reverse complement strand
AGCTATTGTGGGTGACTTTGTAATGACCCACTATGTTGTAATATTCTTTCTCCGCCGACGATATTGTCCGACGATGCTGAAAGGGAAAAA
The DNA here is from genome assembly GCA_023627715.1 of Periconia sp. R9002. Classification (NCBI taxonomy): domain Eukaryota; kingdom Fungi; phylum Ascomycota; class Dothideomycetes; order Pleosporales; family Periconiaceae; genus Periconia; species Periconia sp. R9002. The sequence continues at coordinate 14,189 of JAMAHW010000223.1, read as the reverse complement.
ATGACGAATGCCAAATCAACGCTTAATCGGATAAATGCTGACATGACTGACTGATTGATTGACTGACTCTGATGGTCTGATGGGAAGAAATACACAAAACTCCAAAATATGCCTGCCTGGTGAAAGAAATAGGACAAGGAAAGTAAATTTCGTTTTCCGTATCACCGTGCCCACTAAAATCAAGTAGGAGCCTTTGACATAGTATAAAGATGAGACAGACGACCGGACACTTCTTGGCCGTTTTGCAATAAATAATAGATAAGGAAATGGGACGCTGCTCTGCGCTAATCGTTTGCGAATGAGTCCTCGGGAAGACAACAAGGGTAGATGACACCATGTACTGTTGAAAGGTATTTGACGTTAAAGCAAATAGATGAAATAAAAATTACATGGAGTCCACGTATTGTCGGTTCCGGATATCAGGACGTTGGTAGAGTGGAATGGTACACAAAGAGCCTGAGGTCTGTAATCGAGACATTGGAATTTGTTGGCCAGATGCCCTCTGGCCGTGAGGGGTCGACCATAGATGATCGGACTCGGAGAATCTGGATGTCTGTTGGTTCGAATAGGTGTTCTTTAGGTGGTCGTGGTCATATGAAGTCAGAGAGAATTGGGGGGTATAATGAGCGTGAGGGGCCTGGATAGCGAGGAGAGTTTGAGTAGCCAGATCGAAGGTGTTGGAGGCGCCATCTATCGACAACACCTGGTGCAGGCGGGGAGATTCGCGGGAGAGAAGAGAAGACGAGGGCTGGGGGTGACGTATAAATCGCAATTATGTTATATGAATCTGGGCATCCAAGGTTGCACGGCAGTCGTGGTTTATGTAGATGGCTACGGGTAGGATGACGAGGAAGCTGGAAAAAGCATGAGTGATGTGCATGTTGATGTATAGATGGGCAAGGCAAGGCAAGGCAAGGCAAGGCAACGGCAGGACGGGACAGGACAGGATAGAGACAGGACAGCGAGAGTCGAGTCGAGGCCAAATGCATGGGCCTCGGAAGGTATAGGTGACATGGAAAAAAAGTGTAATAGCAGGTGGTAACGATGGGATGGGATGAATGTGCGGTGTAGCGGTGGGTGAGCAAATGATGCATGGGGTCACAGTAGCGGGCGACATGGGCGGCATGGATGGCGAAAGAGCGGCAGCAGCAGGTGCAGGCCAGCCAGCAGAGTAAGCACGGGAAGAGCGAAGCAAGTCAAGTGCAGCCAGCATGGATATAGGTATGGGATGGGTATGGGTATGAGGCAACAAAACTCGCCTCAAGACGGCTCATCGTGGTTCGAGAGAGCATTAGCAGAAAGGAACAAAAGAAGCTTGCCTTGCTTGGCTCTCTTGCTGCTCCTCGAAACGTTCTAGTTTCCTCGTACAAAACAGCTGCAGCGCCACCTCATGATGTGGATATGTGGGAACGCCCTCGACGTCTGTTAGCTAGCCAGGCCTGCCGGTGTTCCAGAAAGGCGTTTTTTGTGCATTTCCCATTGCTTTTTTCTTATTGTGGTGTTCGTTTTTCACGTCTTTGTTAGTCCTAAGCCAACCCAACCCAAAGTCCTGCCGAATGGATGCCCGATACAAGCCAACCAGAGTGGGTCGTGTCTGTCGCCAATGCCGAAAGGGCTGCTTCTTGCATCTTGCATACATCTACACTGCATCCAGCCATGGTCGAACTCTTATCAACTGCGGAGCATATCATGGATGATGTGGGGGATGATGTAACCCCATGTAATGACATACAACGAACAGGACGAGGTGAGTCGATCATTGCTGCAATAAAGCAAGGGATTGGATCTTTAGGGCTGACATGGACATCAAGGTACGGCGTTTGGACTGCAATATAGAGGGGATTGTGACGGTGACGATAAGAAAAACCTATTCTCCACCCGCAAGCTGGGCAGGAAAAAGATGCCACTGTGTGGCTTGTTGTCCACCTTGTAAACTCATCACGACCATCACCATAGCAAAGCCCATATCATGTTTCAGGCTCTCAAAACGTTGCTGCCGAAGAGCCCTATTGGTCATAATGGACGCTTTTTGATTGAATTGCCTGAGGCATCCCAGGGGAAATATAGGTAGGTTGTCAACCGCACCCACCTTTGGCTAGGATGCTGATAAGCTTACGGGAGCAGATGCCAAAGCGCCGCGACCACGGCGATCGACCATCTCGTGCTGTCACAATAGCCCCTTTAGACGTTCATAGCGTTGTCACATCGACACGGCACATATACTAGGAAGGTCCGAGATGGAATCCCTCTGTACATAGGGCGCTTGCCTCATTGATCATGAAGTGCATGAGCTGTTGTTCGCCATCAGCTTCGGCTGTCTGGCTTAACATACCGTGGCGGGAAGCCCCTACGTGACCACTAGTACCGGTTTCTGCAAGGCTGGTATGGTCACACGTAGCCTGCTGCTAGCGACTTGGAGGTCCCAGCGTCTGCGGGCACCGATTGACTGCTTGGTAGAACCTCAGCCCTCAGGATTTTTTTCTTCCATAGCACTTTATAAGAGCATAGTTCATTTCACTAGAAAGCCTTCAGTACATAGAATAATATATGTTTCCCAAGCGGCAGGAACGGCCACTCGGAAAGCTTCCCATCGCCGCGCTAAGTCATCCCGTTGTCCACTGCCCCACGTTGTGCATTTTCTAATCTAGCGACCCACTCTTCAACCACGTCAGGATGAAGGATCAACGGATGAGCGAGGGCCTCCACATGTTACTTTCAACTGAACCAGCTCGTACTTGAAAGTTATCAAGGGCGTTGCTTCTCCTACCTACCCAAGTTTGAACCACATCCAAGTATCCTTTTAGTTCATTGGCACCGAAAATTCATTTGCTGCAGCCTGCTCATGTTTTTATACGTCGGAAGCATCATCAACTAGACCATTTTATGCCAAAATCCCCTCTAGTATTCCCCTCCTTAATTACTTGTTTCCTTTTTTTTCTTCCCTGCAATTTAATTGAGTCTAAATACCACTCATAATTTAAGTAAGGCTGAGCTACTTACTCTTTTACCGGATCGCTTGAGTTGGCCGGAACTTGAAATCCCCGTGTTACCTTATCGGCAGGATCTCCTTTTTGATTGGCACATGGCCTTCCAACATAATCACAGGACTCCATACATCTACTTCTATGCTGTTCTGCAATTGTTTCAAAAAAAAATTGGGGAGTTTCTGAAGCAGGAGCATCGAAGCTTTATATCTTGGTTTCATGGTGCTTTCTAAAGATTATCCAGACTCGATTTGCGTCGTTTGGCATGCAATTCCTTGATCCTTGCCAACAACGTAGTCATCTACGAGTTATGTTATGTATCCTTCTGCCGAAACTAGACCAAGCATTTGAATTATCGTTCTCTTTTAACGCTATGCAGAACCACTCATACCACTACTCAAGATTAGAGTCTCAAAAGGCTGCTAAGCACTCTTGATTGCCATTTGGAATTCATGTAGATCAATTTCTAATGCCGTTGTTTCAGTTAGTGTGCTATTTTCAACCTTTCCTTCCGCGTCACGAATACCCCACGAAGTCTTTCTTATTGGCGTTTTTCCTTGCATAGGAAGGGAGCGGAATACACCTTGTTATAGTTAACAAAGCATAAAACTTGAGCAGTCCATGGCCATATGGAAATATGAGATGAGCGGGAAACAAGAATATGTATCTGAGATATCGTTTGTAGAGATAGTTCAGATAATGAGGATGTCTACAGGAATCCATTGATAAAGATGCATCCAGGGAGCTTGGTTGATTTGATTCCCAACCATCCATGACAGACTATCCCGGTTAAGCTTGTGACGATATTTCAGGAAGGGAAAATAGATGCAGACGTGGCTAGGGAAACATCCGGTGGACCTCTCAGTCGGGGAAGGTGGTACAGATATATAACATGTAGATCTCTCCTAAATCTGAGCAAAAGGATTGGGATCATTCATTTTTTTCGGTATTTTGGGCAGCAAGGGAGATGTAGGGCGAAAATAGAAGCAAAGGGAAGATATTCCCCAATGGTGGGAGATGGAGGGATCCAAATATGAAGTTGTACTCTGAGATGAGAGAGATACTTCGGGCAGCACGGGATGATTTGAAGCAATTAGAGAGATAAGAAGATGTGTTATCGGCGTGTTCGAGAACTGTGAGGTACGATGCGAAAGTAATGGGTTATGGATAAGTCTATTTGTCAACCCATGCTGCGTGCGTCGAGTGACAAGTTGCCGCCCTCAAACATCCATTTAACGTATATGCGATGTGGCGCGTTTCCTAAATCCCTTAGTGTGCATCCTGCACTGTCTACTATGTTCGGGAGACTGAGTGACATCGGTGAGGATGTTGGTCGGCTGCAGAACGGTTTCGCGATTTTGTGGGCTCTTCTTGAGGGACTTGATGGTCAAGCGTGACCGAAGTCTGCGTTTCCAGTCAAGATGCCCGATTCCAGACCCTTCGATCACGACGAGTTCCTATTTTATGCCCCGGCTGGCGCCCAATTTTGCTTCGCGTTTCCGGCTCGGGATCAGAACAGGCGTTGCGGCAAAACGTCAGCCGCTGTCAGTGCAGCCACGGGCAGACCGCTGCGGATCATGCCTGGTTGACCTAGCCAATAGGGTGCAGGTCCAGAGACCCAACGTCTGCAAGGCACAACCCTCTTCTAAAGCTACTCGGCTGCAAGAATCAGTGCAAACCGAACCACTGGCAGCGCATTCTGGCACCCCCCTTGTAGCAGAGAGATAATTAGGGAAGGATCCCACGGGGATCAGCGGGCACGTCAAATGCCACCTTGGTACGTTAGGCCGGTACATTTGTTGCTGCATGCGGCCGTTTGCGTCCAAATTCCAATGCCGCGCACAGCACAACGCCGCACAAGGTTAAGAAAAATTACTGCTTTCATCGAAATGCTGCGCCTAGTTGTCTATTGCTGGAGTCTGTGTGTAGTTGCCTTACGAAAGCTCAACAGTTATTATGCCTACAACCTTCCGAAGACCAACGGGACGGGCCGATGACCGTTCGTACACACAGAAGAATTCACGATGCTGAGGCTAGCTTCAATTTAATTGTTAATAGATCAGTCGTCGTTTACTATTGTGATGTATGCAGTTTTCATCCTACTTTCTAATCTCGGGTTGGCAACACTAGTAAACTCTAGAGCCTTCTTAACTCACAGGCTGCACCGAACAGCTTAATTTTGTGACAGAGGCTGCTGGGTCGATCCACCTCACCCTACGCTACCTGAATATGCACGTCAAGCTGTTGCCTGCGGCCTGCTGCTGCCTGCTACAAACAAAGGAGGCGAATGGTAATCATCCGGTACTCTCATCGAAGGACTGTGCATTGCCGCCCACCCTAGATACAACCTTTTAGAACAGACGGTAACCCCTGTATGTCCAACACACTCTTGCAGGAAAAGAGAGTTTTGCGGAACAGGCAGTACAGCTGTCGTCAGACCCCGGTCTTCATGCACGAACCAAACCGGATCCCTGTTTTGAGGTGCCAGCTCTACCCGGAAGACTTAGCGATCGACCAAGTTTTGGGATTCCTCCAATCGGTTATTAGCGTAGAGTCGGGTGCACTAGCCGCGGGCTATCTGCATGCAGCAGCACGATTTGAGAAGTTAGTTTCGAGGCATCTAGGCTGGCAAACATGTCCATCTGCATTCCTCCCAATAGTTGCCTAGCAGCCTTAAGATAAGAACGTGGCAGTTCCTTGAAAAGCGAGCCTTGAGAGGGAAAGCAAACCCGTTTCTTCGCTTCACTATCACATCGACACCGTTCCCATCTTCTAAGAAGGCTACCAAAGTATGACCATCATCATTTCCAGTCCGTTGAGGCTAATAAGGCGTATCAGATGTGTGACTGGTGGTATGAGCGTATCAAACCAGAAGCTTGCAAAGCCATTCCACCCCATACAACTGCAAAAAAGCAATGGAACTATTGTTCGAATTCTCCACAATATGGCACTAGCTGCGGCACCGAAAAAGAATTGAAATCCAGCCATCTCACTGTTACGGAAAAAGGAGCAAAATGCCCTCAATGTGGATGAGTCCAAGGACCGTTCAGGTAGGTTATGCAGAATTGTGTTGTCGTTATCTTCTAATCATGACTATTCTAAGTACTTCCTCGGCCTTCTGCTACATGGTAGCCCATTGGTTACGGAATCGGATTTATCCCATTTTGGGCCTCAGAGTGTCCTAGGCGAGCAACATTAGATAGCTTAGCTGAATAAGAAAGGGAGAACGAACCCATCTCGTTTTGAATACTCTGTGCCACCTCTTCTGCGGAGTTGAACTGGCCCTTCCAGCATTTGGAAATAATTTCTCCAAGCTTGACCTCAGAGACATCTGGGTAAATGCCCTCTTGGAGCCATAGTTGGACCATCCAACCCTCGACATGATCGTCTGCAACGCCTGTATAGCCACGCTCTCGAAACCAATTAACCATCCAGTCTTGAAGTTCGTAATGTGGCCTTTTGTAAGTGATGATCTCATAAATTGTCGACCCCAGAGCATGCAGCTCAGACCGCATAGTTCCCTCCCAGTTCTCTTTAAGAACTGGATGCTTGAAACCTTCTTCCGCTCTGACTTTAGGAGGATTTCCATCAATGCCAGATCCAGCAAAATCGCATAGCAAAACCGTCCTTGATGAATCCAAGAGAATATTTCGGCCGCCTATATCGCCGTGCCTGATACCATGACCGTGAACGTACTGAACAGCTTTTGCGATATCTCGGCACCATTTGATACGCTCATCTACTGTTGCGGTACCGCCGTCGAGAAAATACTGGCGAATAGTGCCATACTTAGCGCGTTTGAGAACAATGTGCTCAGCGCATACTGGGACTGGACCAGTTTCGGCGATTCGAAGACAAGGTACAATGTTCGGATGGCTTCCTAGGCGCTGATAGATACGTTTCTCAATTTCAATGTCCTCTATCGAACTCGGATCTGTCGTTGGAAGTTTCATAACTTCTGTCGTATTCTCCGGCCAGTAATAAACACGGCCTGATCCTCCCCAAGCCAAAAGCTCGGTGCCTTGTGGGTTGAGAGTCCATGCCACGACGATCTTTTGGCCTTTCTCATCCTTCTCGATGCGCATTGTATTGGAGCAGTCTGGGTTAAGAGCAGAAAAGCGGGATATGCAAAAACGGTTGGAGAGCTGGCGAGGATAACGGAAGGCCGCGATGCGCTAGAATCATGAGCGCTCGGGCTATGTGGCCGAGGAAATCCTCCGTGGGAGCTAGTGGGCCTGCACAGCCACATGTGGCTGAGGATAACTCAGACTGCTTGGTCGTGAGCGCCTCCTTCCAGCATCGTCGTCGGCTGGTCGCCAAGCCCGCCTCACCGGTCATAGCTGAAGAGAAATCGTGGCTGCAGCTGTGCAGGAATCAATTAATCAATCACTCCGCGCATCTGACCCAGACGCTTCGCAGGTAACATCCACTGCAGTGCGAGAAGTTTTCACTGTATGGCACTCTCTAAAAGCGTCCTGGTGATATTGGCGGACAAATGGAAGCACGCCACGATGATGCCAATAGTTGCCCGTTTGGCCGACATGTGCACGTGAATGGCGGGGTAGCTGCGACCATTATCGATGCCGCAGTAAAATAACTTTCCGCGCGAGCCAGAACCTATACTACCTTCGACTCAGCCACATCTATGTACTTGGCTGACATGATTAATTCTTGGTCAAGTGCAAGCTCGAGCCCGATTGAAGCCTAAGCTACTTTTGATCGTGCCTGATTTCATGAGATAAATCATATTCACAAAGTTACAAACGAATGTTGGCTCGCCCATGGAGTGTTGGAAGGTCTTTATTCCCTATGTACACATATGAGCTAAGGCTTTCACACGTCACGACCGACATTGAAGTCTGCCTCGCCCGAGGCAGTGATCTAATTTCGCATTCATTAGATCGTGGCGCTTTCGATCCGCAGCCAGGCAATAGCCTTCTATCATTATGAGTATCGACGCGAGCTATGTACTTTCAGATCAACAATCGCATTCAAGATCATATTCGGCAACAAAACGGTTTTCACATGCTAAAGCTCCACACGCTTAGCTCTGTCCTCAGACTCGTTGCTGCTTTCCCCCTTCTGCTTTGGGCGTCATAAAGGGTGCCTTCCCACGCGGTGAGATGACGGCGTTACCGCCGAGGACATATGCGCCCATATGCGCACGCACGAGCACGAAAGGTGCCTAAAAACGTGTATTTTTAGCGGCGGCAATGCAACTTACCAGAGCCGCGCAACTGGCAAGCCGCTGGCGGGGCGTAAAGGACAATGCGTGGCTATAATGAAGGCCGCACGGACCTATAAGGAAACACGCTAACTTGTAGTGGGAAAGTAGATCATGCGATCAACCCCAGAAGCTTCTCGACCCTTTCCCGCTTCCTCTTCTGTTTCTCCGATCTCATCCAGCCATTCCACCAGTCCGCTAACGCTTGGGTGAAAAATAGGCAGCAGCATTTACTAGTGCTAAACCTCCGCAAGCGTTAAAATCGGCATCCTACCTAACCTACCGGCAGCATTCTCTCCCCTTATAGATGGGCCGTCCACTCTAAGTCTCCCCATACGATCAGGTGTCAACGGGCTGTCGTAACTACGTCCTTTCCTGGAACTTTCGAACCTCTAGTGTACAGCTGCTCATATCCAGAGCCAGCCATGCCGACCACATTACCCGTGCTTCCCGACCGCGCCATTCAGTCGCTAGCCGAGCGGGCTCACGAAACCAACGACTCTATCTTCATCAAGTATGGAACACGCCATGAGATCCAGAGAGAAGTGAATGCCATCTTCTTCGTTCGGCGCAATACATCGATTCCTATGCCTCTCGTGATCCAGTCGCACATCCAGGAGAGTGGCAGTTGGTTTTCTATGTACTCGATTCCTGGGTTGCCTCTAACTGATATTTGGACGCGCATGAGCGAAGAAGCGCAAGCGACAACGCAACGTGATCTCTCCAACTACCTCAGTGAGCTACGGGCTATCCATCTTCCAGAGCCTAGCTACATCGGATCTTGTATTGGCGGACCAGCTTACGATCATCGTCTGAACAACGGTCTCCCCTGCGGTCCTTTCACCTCGGTTTCTGAATTTCACAATGTCCTTGTCGCACCCGTCGCACGGTGTCCTCGTCCTGAACTTGCTGTATCTTATCGCCAACGACTGGCAGACGATCACGAGGTCACATTTACCCACGCAGACCTTTGTGGGGACCATATTCTCGTTGAGCCGTCCACAGGAAAGATAACCGGAATTGTTGATTGGGAGATGGCTGGCGGGTGGCCAGCATATTGGGAGTACACTAAATCATTGTTCGGGAACAGATACATGCAGTGGTGGAAAGTACTCGTGGGGAAAGTCTTAGATCCTTATCCGTCCGAACTACAAATTGAGCGTATTCTCCAGCAATTCTGAACTTAAAAGCAATAAGAGCCTTTCGTCCAAGCGCCATCCACATTCTCGGTTGTTAAAACTACTTGTCCTCTCGAAGCCAGTGCTTAATGACATTGTTCTGGTACTGCTCCTCTACGAATCCTTCCTGCCGAAGCCAATTCAAGACACTCAAACTCCAGTCTTGACAGTTCCAATTCGAAGATTCGATATTGTTGATAGGCGCAGCTGCTAAAAGCTGCTTAAAGCGGTCGTACTTGCTCACAGGAATAGCCCCAATTTCGAGCTCTCCATTCTTGCTCCCGGACGAATTGATGTTCACCCTCTCTTCCCCCGAATAATAAAAGGCTCCCGGCATTCCGCGCAGCTGAAATGCAAGACCTTCACCTGCGGTGCTCCCGGTCTTGATGAAGAAGGCCCAATGGAATGGTTTCTTCTTAGTAGAGTCATCCCAAACGCTCACCGCGATCATAAGTCACGATGAAAAGGGGATAACTAGGCATTGTTCTGGGTGCGTTATTATAGATCCTCGTCAACGTCTATGGTGTGATTACATTACGAAAGTGTTTCCCTCATTGAATAACCGTTTTGCTTATGGCTAGGATACTAAGCTCGCTGACAGAAGTGGAAGGATCAATATTCGGAGGCAGAAATAAACGAGCTAGAGATCGAAGGTGCCTCTGTAAATTGTTGGAGAGTGTTTGGAAAATTTGAAGGCTTCTCACCGTCAATATATCGTCGTTGACAGCTATATGCCAACACCAGCCGGTCCAACGCACGAACCGTATGCAGTGCTTCACATTCGCGCCTGCTAGCATGCTTCTTGCAGCATAGAGCTTGTATCTGCCAGCCATCCATCTGTACTTGTTGAAGTGTAAGATGATTGGTATAGATGCAAGAGTACATTGGCGGAAGCAACGAGTCCGATAACACCGGGACCGCGGACCCCTCCATGCACGGCCCATAACGTAAGCGATCACCAAATGCACGCTATCACCAAATGCACGGTCTCCCACACTAGCACCCTCCATCTCTAAAATTCGATAAAATGGTCAACGAAAAAGATATTCAACTGGCTCTTGATGATCTGAAATCGCAAGAAGACATAAACTTTAATGCTACAGCGAAAAAGTACAATCTAGATCGTACGACGCTCGTGCGCCGCTTTAAAGGAAAAACGACCTCATACCAAGCATCACGCTCAGTTCACCAGAAGCTTCTCACAGACGCCCAAGAAGAAGTTCTTCTACAGCATATCTCAGATCTTTCAGACCGTGGAATGCCTCCGACCCCTCAAATTCTCGAAAATTTAATTGTGGAGATGGTACGAGAGCCGGTTGGAAAGTGCTGGGTTCGCCGATTCTGCCAGCGGTACGAGAATAAGATTAAAAGTATCTATCTTCGTGGAATCGACCAAACACGTAAGGTAGCCGATAATACTGCGTACTTTGAGCAATTCTATCGAGTCGTACGACTCCTCCCTCCTTTAATTCCTTTCAGATCTGCAACGTTAGGGCGTGTGCTTACTTCGCTCATCTAGCTTGGGGAAAAGGTCAAAAAGTACCGCATCCGCTATTCAAATATATACAATTTTGACGAGAAAGGGTTTCTCCTTGGCCTATGTCGTACGATGAAAAGAATTGTCTCAATAAAGCAGCTTCGGACGAAGAAAATTCTCGGATCAAATCAAGATGGTAGTCGGGAATTTATATCCCTTCTCGCAGCAATTTGCGCCGACGGAACAGCGCTCCCACCGGCCTTAATTTATCAAGGCGGTTCAAATGACCTTCAAAACACTTGGTTAGAAGATTTCGATGGCTCATCGGACAATGCTTATTTTGCAGTCTCAAAGAAGGGTTGGACGAATGATGAACTCGGGATGTCATGGCTTTTGAAGATATTTGAGCCTCGTACGAGGGAAAAGGCCGGCAAATCGAAACGGCTTCTTCTTGTGGACGGTCACTCAAGCCATGTTAACCTTCGATTCATTGAGTTTTGTGATCAACATGGCATTGTTCTCGCAATTTTACCGCCGCATTCAACGCACCGGTTACAACCCCTTGACGTTGGAATCTTCTCTCCGCTTTCCACCGCATATTCAAAAGAAATTGATCGGCTTATTCAGTCAAGCCACGGGTTCTCTCGAGTAACAAAGCGAAACTTTTGGACTCTCTTTCGTGCGGCGTGGAATTCCGCGTTAACAGTAGAGAATATCCGATCTGCCTTCGCTACTGCAGGTATCTATCCTATAGATCAGAGTAAGGTACTTCAAAAGATTAAAAAGGAGACCCCATCACCAATCATAAGCGATAGTGAAGGGAAGCATATTACCCCAGGCTCTGTACGAGGTCTCCGTCGTGCGATAAAGGCAATGTCTAAGGAGAAAGAGGATATTAATCTCGGGATAGATCTAATCATCCGCGCCAGCGAAAAACTAGCAATGCGGAACGAAATACTTGAACACGAGAACCAAGGACTTCGTACGGCACTTGTCAATGAGAAAAAATGGCGGAAAAGAGGGAGGCCGGCTGGGCTTTTTGACCAAGAACGGCCTGGTGAGGCCCAGTTCTTCTCTCCCGCTAAAGTTGCTGCCGTACGAAGCCGTATGAATGCGCTGGAAGAGCAGAAACAACGCGAAAAGGCCGAAGCTGAAGAACGACGCCGGAATTGGGCGGCTGAGAAGGAGAGAAAGGCACAGGAGGCTCTTAAGAAAAGGGAGGAGAGAAGAAGGGCCCGGGTGGAAAAACTGCAACAAAAGGAGCGCGAAAAAGAAGAACGGCTCGTACGACTGCAAGTTAACAAACAAATTCGGCAGGAAAAGCAGCTTCAAAAGGATCAGCAAACGAAAGGAAAGAAGCCACAGAAGCGGAAAAGAGAGGATAGTACCACAGAAAGTTCTAAGAGGCCCAAATCGGTAGTTGGACGAAGCGGGCGGCAGATTACGCTCCCCTTAAGGTTTCGGGATTAGGTAAATAAATATACGCTTCCGCATGGTTTTCTTTACTTTGTAGCCAAGATTTGAAGATTATCCATCATCTCAATTGGCTGGTGTTGAGGTTTTTGTTCGGTAGGCTCGTGTACAGGGGACCGTGCATTTGGTGATAGCGTGCATTTGATGATCGCTTACGTTAATACGCCGCCGGCGTTTTCGCACCTATCATGCCACCCATCAGGTCCAAGAAGGCAAGATCTCGCGGCAACACCCGGCCAATCTCCTGGCCAATATACAGCTTAGATAACCGTTCTCTGCATAATGCGGCTTAAGCCGTTTTTAGAGAGTGAAAACGGGGCGTCAGATCTGCACCCAACCTTTAGAACCCTAGGTCTTAGCCCACAAGCTAACGTTATTCAGCTGAAATAGGATATGCGCTCTGCAACACGTAAGGAGAGTGGATTATACTAAAAGGTACTTTGCGTTGAAGTGTTTTTTGCGTTGAGGTGTTCTGCTCACTCACTGTGGCCTATTTTAACTGATCTTCATTGCAGCTTGGCACCACTCGGTGGCTTCCGTTATTGTGTTGGTGATCAACCCTTCCTGGGAATGGCGGTAGGCTACGGTTCATTTGTGCGATTCACACATTCAAGTAAATGCAGACGCCGTTGATCATCAACATCTGTAACGTTTAGAAAGTATATGCACTCCATTCGTACATTGGTAGATGATTCAAGGGAAAAATCGCATAGTTTTGATGGAGATATGACGAAATGGTGATCGGTTGGGGGTACCACAAAGCTGCGGTCACTTCGCGAATGCCAAGAACTGTGTCGCCAAAGTGGCGAATCGCGGACCGACCTTAACCCGTGCCGCGTTGGCCGCGTCCCGATCTACTCTGACAAAGACCAGTTGCAACAAAACAGCAACAACATACCTACGCTGAGGATCGTCTGAGCAGTAATTATCTTACTAGCCGCAATGTGTCGTTTTCTGGAGCTTTTTGGAGTCGTCCCATGTAAAACAGCGTCGTCTTCCGCTCCCTCCGCTACGGCCGTTGTAGCTCACCCAGTTGTCACGGATCTGACCCTATGCATCTTCTCCTCAACAGCTTCCACCTGCGAGCCGGACCCGCGAATATGGCACCGAATAGAGAAGGACCTCTATCTGTATACATCTCAGCAGAGTGCATGGCTGTATGTGGCGCTAGCGAAGGAGGAAGAGCTTGCACCTGAGGACTTAGTGGTTGTGGACATCAAAATCGGCGAGTCGGCCCCGAACCCTAGCTCAGGACATTCATGGGAGAGTCGACCTGGCGGAATCTGGGTGCTAAGAAGCAAGTTCTCTGGCAGGATCGATCAGACTGTGACAGAGATTGACGTTCTCTTCGGTACGGATGCCGTTGACCCACGACCTCAATGGGCTCTCATGCAATCACCACTGCAAATTAACAGCCACTCAAAAGTACCAGTCCCAAGACTTAGCGTACTCCATGGCAGAGCCAAGCCGAGACCAAATCCTAGGCCAGCTTTAAGAGTTAGGCAAGATGGCAAATTCAAGATTGTCCAGATCTCTGACACCCACATGGTTACTGGTGTCGGGGTGTGCAAAGATGCCATTGACGCCTACGGAAAGAATCTACCAGAGAGCGAGGCTGACCCGCTTACGGTAGACTTCATTGGAAAGACTCTGGATATCGAGAAACCAGACCTTGTTGTTCTCACTGGAGACCAGTTGCATCACGACATCCCCGACAGCCAATCTGCTCTCTTCAAGGTGGTCGCTCCTATCATTGAACGTTCAATCCCATTCGCAGCCGTCTTTGGCAATCATGACAGTGAGGGCATCCACGCATTATCACGTGAGTACTTTCTTTCATAAACAGCCAATCC
>JAMAHW010000222.1:0-14425 GCA_023627715.1 Periconia sp. R9002 | reverse complement strand
TGGAGATGGCAGGATATCGATAGGGACCATGCAATTTGCGGTGGCCACCGGGCAATTGGAATAGATGGGATCTTCCTGGGACCATCAAGTCTGGACGACGGCGAGTTAGCCGGCCATAATTCCGAAAGCCAACACTTGAGAAATCGTTCCCAATGGAGCCAGGACCCAGAGCAAAGCAAGTAACATCCCTCAGCACGTAGCGAGAAGTACTCCGTAGCGAGAAAAATATAGGTACCTACGCTTTGAAGTAGCATAAATCTCTCCACATCAAGATATATACACTTCACTGTGTGTTATAAATATAAAGAGTCTTCCTCTACCTACCTAGCACCGCCTTTAGTAAAATTACCGATCTTGCTGTTGCCTTCGGGGCCTTAAAAGTAGGGGCCTTAGTTTTCGGCGTAGCACGGCTCTTCTACTATGACTCTAACAGCAAGTCTTTAGCACTCCTAAAGTCATAATAAACCTGTATCAACAGCATGAACCCCCGACTAGCACGCTGATAGGTCGTTATCAGCCCTATGGCAGATTGAATCAGATGATTCATGCAATGTCGCCACGCTGAATGCTACCTGCTTATTTAAGCGAGATAACCCTGGTCATCCTAAAGCGCCCTCTGAATAATCACTATATAAAAACCTATAATCTTTAAAACTACTAGTTAAAAGTTATTACTTTGTAGCAAAAATATAAAAAAAAATTATAGTAGTAAATAAGTACTAAAAAAAGTATTATAAAAAGTTAAAGCTAACTCTACTTTTTAAGAAAGATAAAGTATTACTTTCTACTTACTATATTTAGTCTATCTACCTATAGAGACAGGCAAATTTCTCTGGCTCAACTTGTTCTAGTTACGGTTGCTGACCTGAGCTGCTGCTGCTTTAACCTGAGCAAAGACCAAGTAGCCCTGAGCGAAAACCGAGTAACCCTGAGCAAAGGCTGAACTAAGATCTGAGCAGCGGCGTGCGCATAATTAAAGGGTCTTGTTTTGGCCTGGCACAGCCCAAGTGTGCAAGGGTGCATGTTTGGATCTTCGGCTATACTTGCACTAGTGTTTTGAGGAAGGCGACAGCCTTCCCGTCAACCTAAGACTAACGTTACCTCACTCCATTACTGCGCACATTGAAAATTTCATAGATTGCTACTCCTCTTGTATGTATAGATGCTCCTCGAATATTTTCCGCATCACTGTACTAATAAATATAGCTAGGTCCTGTTCATCCTCTTCATGCTCGAAACCACGAGGCTGTAACTAGGTACCAATCGAGCTATGAGTGTCGAGAACAGATACAACCCTACGTCTAATAACGATCCGAGCGACATCTACAGCAGAAAATACGTGATTCAAATATCTATATTATTGAACCTATTACTTTGGCTTGAGAGTCTTTATAGCGACGCAGCGGTTAGACGACTATGGATGATACCACATGTTACATAGGGCGTATGCATGGGTTAGGAAGCGTGTTAGGCACAGATTGAACAGTAAAGAGCTTGGATTAGTCGCAACTTGTTTTCTGATGTTCCTGCTGAACAACGACGACTTAGAGTGGGATAAAATCGTTCCCGGACGACGCGAAAGCCTAGAGGATCTGGCTGACCTCCTGCAACTCCATCAAGAGGCGCAATGTCTCTTCACGCATGAATGGCACGGCACGACCAACCTTCGGCGACGCCGTGTTCACTCTGCATGGGTAATCAAACTGATCCTGCATGGAGTGCATCGCACGGTGCGGGAAGTCGTATGAGCGCCAGGCCAAAGTTAGGAAAGACAGGGTGTTCCAGTCCGCTTCGTACGGCGATGCCGCCAACAGGCTGATACATTTGAAAATCATGTCAGGGACAGGTGAAGGGGCAGTGCAAGTTCATGCAGGCTCAGTACTGATCCAATGCTGCCTGCTGCGGGAGCATGGGCGTAGACAATGTGCTGAAGGAGGAGTCAGGCCCCATGTACGTTGGGATCCCTGGTTTCTTCTGATAGCTCAACGCTAGATCATTTTCACCCTGTCCATGAATCTATGTATGTGATGATAGAGACGAACGACGGAGTCCCGATTACAGCGGGAGATGAGATACAAGACGATTTGCTGTCTGAAGGTGAGTCTACAGCATCCGAGGATGACGATGAGTCACAAGGCAATTTGTTTGAGTATATTGAACCAACGCTGCTCGAGGCGGGCGACCTGCGGGCTTTGATGGTCCAGTTGCTGAACCTTTTCTCCTAAAATGCAGCGCATATGCTTACTAAGAAAAGCGGTACATCTTTCACCCGCATGCTCATCCTTTACATTGAACCCGCCGTTTTAGGATGCATCCAGCATCAGTTCCAGATTGAGAATGGACTGTTTGTGAAAATCTCGACCCGTGAATCTATTCTTTGCTTTCTGGCACATACTCTGTTCTCGGCATTGAAGGAAATTATTCTAGGACTGGAAGCGCTAGTTATGTTGCTTGGTTATAGATGCTTTATTTGCGATTCATTCTAGTCCATTGCGCGTATGATTACTCCCGAATCTTGAAATCTGATACGTTTTCCATCTACCCCTTCTTCCCCCCCCCCCCCTCCCAAAAAAAATCCCTTGTAGATTCCGTGTTAAATATTTGCGGTAGGTATGCCTGGAACAAGGGTAATTGAGATCAGCGCGAGTCGTTTCAAACAGTTTGGCATCGCTACAAAGAGCATAAACCGCTGGTAAATTCTATTCGTACTCCACCCACTGCATCGCACACGGATCATTGTCAGCCAGAACAGCACTACTACCACGCAATATGATTATAATAGTATTACTCTCCCTATCAAAGCAAGGAGAGTAACTTTCAAGTCCAGATTCGAGGCCCTTCCAAGGCAACTACTGCACTGAACTTATGCAAGAAACTTGATTCGCCGGGTCTAATGTGACAAGATACCTCAGGATTGAAGCTTTAGCACCTGTGTGATAGCGCCCCCAAAGATTGTCATGCAAATCGCACATTTCCGCGCGGGCTTTGATGTAATGCTGAAATCTCCCAGGGTGTGTTCCTGGACAAACATACAGGATGGAGCATGTCGAGTTGCGTAGCCTGCTCCACCTTCAATCACCCACGGTACTCCACGAACAGATCACCGTTTCCTACGACTGGTTTCCATGGCCTCTATTCAGAGAGTGCCAGCTGTAATCTCCCCACAGCATCCTGAAGCTATGCACTCGTAGATGATTCACCGAGCTCATCCGAGGTACCTTACTACTTGCTTTCCTTGAGAGCTCAAGACATACTCTGACCTTCTTCCAAAATTAGGATTCCGTCGCGCTTTTATGCGTACCCTTGTGCTTTGCTGATTATACGAGCTATTTTGGAAGGTATGATGGTATGGAGCCGCATGACAAAGTTGCAGACGGGACATAGGTATGCACTGCCCAAGCCTCTTCGTTCTTCCATTCAGCTACGCCCAGCGACTAGCAAAGGGGGCGTACACCGTATTTCTGCTGGTGAAGCAACTAGCTATATATGGCTTGCGACTAGGGGTGTATCTCAGTGTTTTCACTCTTAAGCTTCCACAAGCGCCGTCAACACCGAGGCTCAGATACCCCGTCTGTACGGAGGTTCCGGTGGGTAGTTGCCATGTACGGAGACGCCGTCTTCATCTAAGCTGGAAGTTAAGATAGAACCGACACTATTGTTCGAAAGAATGGACAATCCGGACCAATCCTTTGGACTGCATAACGACCCACGACGCTGCCTGCAAGGCAACAACTGTTTAAAACACACCTCGCGTTCATCAGAATCCATAGCGGGCTGGGCGCTCAAGAACGCCTTGCGAGCAAGTCTGCGGAGCTAGTGGATCGTCGACAGCCAGGTCTTCTTGCGTCACGTTGATGCAACTTCCATTTCAAGCTCGAGACCCATGGCATCGCCACTGGCGCTGTCTTACAATCCTGGCTTTGAGGCGTGTGTCTCCTCTCAGTGCTCCCCCGGAAGGGGGCACTCCGACGGAGACCATGTATAAAAGCCACGGTGCCCCTAGGATCAGCCAATGTTTTCATAAACTTCCATACTCTCATCTTCTAGCCAATATCTCAACGAACCTACGCTCTGCATTTGAACGAAAGATTCCTTAGGCGATATATCACCGACGATGTCTTTCCATGATCGAGTTCACAACACCATTTTGAGCGAATCTGCGGCAACCCTCAGTCCGAACGAAGAAATGTCATCTCGTAATGATGCCAACCAGGAGCCTGCCGGTGAACCAGGGAGCGCTAAGCCGAACCAGACGGAAGCAAGCGTAAACGGAGGTATGAAGGAAGCGTCGATCGTCGAGAGATCTCATGACGGTCATTTCTTGAGGAAGCGGCCGAACGCAACGGAAACCTCAAATACACGGAAAAAGTCAAAAACAGTTCCTAGCACCAATGAATCCCTAGGGGGAGCATTGATTGTTGAGAACTCACGTCGGACGCGTCGTATGGAGTACAAATTCGTGTCGTCAGCTACGAAGAAACACGCCATGAAAGCACGAGAGCAGTCAAATACGGAGCTACTTTCTAGCACCAATGGTCCCCAGGCAGATCCTGATGCTGCTGCTGAGGTTGGGGCTCAGTGCAGAGCGTTGGAGCTCAAAGACCAGACTGATGGCGAAAGCGAAAACCTGGAAATTCAGCCCGAATACCAGTCAACCAATGAAACGGTGCAAGAATTTTCCGGAAATGGGCCTGAAGCAATGGCCGAAATCCAGGGAAGGAGTACTGCTGAGGGGATTGACGGTGAGCAACATGCGGAGGCTGTGCCACTCGTCGAAACCGCTACACGGGATGTGAGGACGGAATTAGTCGAAGCAGACCACAAGATCCTCGCATCTTCGACATCACCCATCGAGCTTTCGACAGCTCCCAACCACGAGTTTAACTCTGGTGTTTCAGCTGCAGGCATACCTGTTAATATCATTCTGGGATCTGGCTCTGGAACAGAAATTCAGCCTAACCAGTCTATCGACTCGAATCAAAGACCCTTAACACATGACGAAGCCGAGAGAGTCGAAATTCACGAGTCCCTGAACCTTAATGCATCGCATGTGCACACCGTCCTTTCCGTCAAAACCAATATGCAACCAAGCCTAACTGCCCAACGGAGCGAGGACCGTGCCGGATCAGAAACTACTGAAGTAGCGACGCCAACAAGCCAAGAGCTGGGATCTTCAGTCAATCCGATTACTATACTTGATGACCCGCTTATTGTTGATGATAATGGGGGTGTGCCTATTATTGTCGAGGACGAGGATAAGACCAGAGGTAACGAAAATAAACGAAGACCGGTGCGACGGGAGATGACCCACCCGCCATTCGAGAGCTCGATTCATCAAGCTCGCAAGAACATGGTCGATTGGACATCTGAGGACTACAAGAAACAATGCGAGGCGAAGATTATAGTTGAGTGGATGAACGTGCTGGAGCAGTGGGTCATGCTGTGTGAGTTGGGAACTTTTTGGGAGACTAAGCAGTGTGAAAATTTTAGGATGGCAATGTGTAGAACATGCAGGGCCGCCCAGAAGGGCACTTCTCGGATTTTAGTGGGGGCAGGTATGCTTCTTGAGGAATGGAGGAGCCTTAAACCGGAATTACTGCAAGGATTGCAGGATGGGACGGATAGAAAACTATTGTCCAAGTTTGACAGGGCTTTGGGACGATTCCACGAAGTGGAGATGGAGAATGGACACTAATGTCGCCATGAGCGGTGACATCGAAGATGACAACTACAAGCCTGGTGGTCGCTATCGGAAGAACAGCTTTTCCGGCCACTAAGGTCTATTGTCACATGTTGATTGTATTAGTATAGGTGAAATCTAAATTAAGTCTTCCTCCTATACGTCTCTAGGCCAATTTCAGCAGGAGATATAACATCCTAACATTATAGTATTAACCTCAATTGACAGTTTGAGGTTCAATCAGCATTCGTTCGCCAGGACAGCTTTCACCAGTGCAGGTAATAACATCTATACAAACGCGTCATAATGCAGGGCATCATCTGGTTCCACGTAGTTTTCACCTTCAGCTTACCTATCAAAGGTGTAACGTGAAGAGGAATCGTTTCTGTTGCTAGAGCTAAGACTAAACCGGATGGTAGAATCCTAGCAGGTCGCAGCTACTGAGACATCAATTACAGAGATACACAGATGAGTAATTCAGTTCAGAGCGAATAACATGCTTAAATTGAACAGAAAAGAAACAGTATAACTTGACACATAAATCAATCAATTTCAAGCACTACAGTACCGTCTGATCTTCTTATTGTCAGCCGCCATGCCTCTCAAAATTCTTACGCAAACCTCCGCGATGCGGGGCGTAGCATATTTGTGCTAGCTACAAAAATAGCACTAGTTCACATCCGCCACCATCCTCTCCTGACTCATGGTTCGGCGTAAGGCTCAACGAACAACACCATCGGGAAATTTTACAAGCAAATCGGTTTTAAAGCAGCCACACAAGTCCGGTGACCTCGCTCCTTCCTCATACCCACCTGCCGAAAACAACTCTTCAACTAGCTTGTTCGTACGGAAATGCTAGCTTCAGAGCTATTTGATGAGTAAAGTGAAACATAGCGATGCTCAACGTGGTTATTCCAACGTTCTCCTCTTATGCTTGGGAGACTCAGTCGCGATCGTTGTATCTGGAGTGATTGGCTGGACGCTTGTGTGGCGGCTTTGTTGGCTGTCTGATACCACTTGTTCATCGCCGAGGTCGTAGCTTCCAAACCATTGAGATAATCCTGAGTGTAAAGAGACTGATTCCGGGCCTCCTTCAGAGACGTCAAAATTTATATCAGCTGGTAGCAGGTCGATGATATCGTAGATTCTTTGAATGTGCTTAGGAACCCACAGATCGTAGATATTCCTAACGAACGTATATGCTGTCCATCTCTCCTTCCCGTTTAGCGCTGTAAAATTAAATTCGTGGATAGGATGGCGGTAATATTTGGCATCATTTCCATCGATCACGACGTAATGGCCCCAAATTCTTACATCGACATCACTGTGAGATATAGAGAAGCCATTGATTTGCCGATGTAGCTCCTTCTCTCGGCCAACTAAGCGGAAGAGTGTGTACAAACCACGTAGACTAACAGATTGAGTGTGAGCGTTCTGTCGGTCGGCAATGTCGAGTGCAGCTGCTCCACATTTGACTTCGGCAGATAAAAACGGAAGGTACATATTATACGTGGCCGCAATCATGGTAGAATCCTTGAGTAAGTCACCAAGGAAAGGCTGTAACTTTCGAAGCCGTTCTTGACTGAAAGCATCTCTCTTGAACCCAAGACCAAAATCTGGCTGGGGACGGGGACCAGGACGCGAACCTAGGGGTTTCACAAAAGTAGTAGAGTTGATCCAACATGCGTTGACAGTCTCTCGGAGAATCTCTAGGTGTTCAACTCCCCTGTCGGCTAGAGTCTCCGCCGAAGGAACAATGAGGGGTGCAATATCGCGAACTACCTTAGCTTCGTTTTCTCCTCTGATTCTTTTGCATGTCTTCTTAAATAGGTCGTCGCTAGAGAAAAGGGTGTGTTCAGGTGGTGTTTGTGTCCCACTGAGGAGCGTTTGGCAGAGCATTTCGCTTTCAGCAGTAATGCCTTCTACGTAATCATCCAAAAAACTGCCACAATCTTTCAGCTGTTCTTCAAACAGTGGATGCTTGTATGGGGCAGTCTTTTGATCCCGAGGTTGTTGGTTGCTCGAAGTTTGTGTCTGAGATGTTTCCGAACTTAAGCTGGTATTTGAGCGTTTGCGACTTATGGATCGCCTTCTCGCCTTCGCACCATCAAGAATTTCTCGAAAACGATGCATTGTTGCCTCTTGTTGCTCTGTTGGCCAGGTGGTGTTTTCTCTCCAGTACTCAATCCGAGCCTCTTGAATTGTCTTCTGAGTAGGAGCCGCAGATGTTCGCAATCGTTTAGGTGATAACCCAGGTGAGAAGGGGGAGGGATGAATTTCGTCTTCTCGACGCCGTTTTCTTTCAGCCTGCTTCGTGACGGGGGGGCTTTGGGTTCGTAGACGCTTATGTGTTCGTTCGGTCGATGTATGATCCTCAGAGTGCCGACTGCGCTTCTTTGTCTTGAGGGTTCGTGCGTGGTTTTGTTTAGGATTCGAGAAATGCTCTGCCATGTTAGATTATTAAAGATGACGAAAGCCAGCACCAACATACCTCTAGATCTAGTGGGTATTGAGCTTGAGGTTTAGTATCCGTCCGCGACTTGGAGTTCCTCTCATTCGCTGCTCGTATGCGATTACTACGTCTCGTAACCCTGTTGATAGCCTGAACTGCGAAGGTTAGAATGTTTGTGTGGTATGGCAAGAGCTGCGACATACCCTCTTTCCTCTGGTCTGGCTTATGGCGCCTCTTATGAGCGGCTGGAAATAATGAATAACTGGCCATGATGACTGGAATCGCAGGATCGAAGCGCTTGTATGTTGCCGCTGAGGTTGGAGTGGAGGATTTCTAGCGTGGGTGTCAGAATGCGCGTCCGCAGGAAGCTGAGCGAAACGCCAAGCGGGCGAAATGCGCTAGTCCTGATATATTTCCGTAAGCGCCTGTGACGTAGTAAACTTGATTCAGTTCATTTTTAGCTATACCGCCACACATTCTCTCGCACGCTCTCAGATACGCGTTGTCTCACCCCTGAAATTGAAGGGGCAGTAAGCGTGCGGCAGCAGTGCGCATCGCTTAGGTAAGTGGCAGTTTAGAGTTCATCCTCCATCCTCCGCCTACAAGCTGCACTCATCCCCAACCCTTTTACCTATACCTACCAACATATCTAAGATATTTTGCATTGCTGTCTTCGTACTGAACGTAACCACCTCGTTATTGCTTGAAACAATGCCGATCGAAGCCGACCCAAAGGATTACCACGAACACGAGATTTCAAACGCTACGGTCACCCCGAACCCCACATTCAATCGCAGAATTTGCTCTACCGTTCCGACAGTTTTAGGTGGCATGTAAAACTTACTTTTGAAGGGACTATAATTCGCGATGATGATCCGGAGGTTTTTCAGAACGAGCAGAGGAATCGGAAAGCCCGTAGTCGTCAACTCCGAGATCTCGCTCAATGTATACGATTCGAATATCTGCCCCTCATTGACGACACTGTCACTGAAGTTATCTTTACATACTTTAATATCCACGACAAGCCGCAGGAAACCATACTCCCACTTGAAACTGCACATCTACCACCCAACAATGGATATAAACGGTTGTCAGCTCATTTCTACTATCGAATCTCGGAAGATTCATCAAGAATATTCTACCCGCCGCTACCTCATATTTCGTGTCCATCGGTAGAATTTTCGGACGTTCGAAACGTTACGGACATTGCTCCTGCAGTATCACTGATTGAGGTCACAACTACGAACCAGCAATACATTTTCAAGTCCATCAAAAGGCCGCTGTATGAGCGTAAGGATAGTGAAATGATCGTGCAAGAGATTTTAAATCTGCAATATCTTCACCAATGCTGAGATATTGTTCAACTCATTTGCGCCGTTGTATCACCCAATCCATACCATACGGGCAGATCAGAGGAACACACCATTGTTCTCCGAGGATTTCTTCTTGAACACCATACAGCGGGGACTTTGGAACAGGCATTGGATTAAGGTATTTTGCGGAGGATATGGCCACTCAAGATCGCCCAAGGACTGCAGCAGATGCACAGAAAAAAGATCACGCACATGGATTTAAAGCCGTCAAATATTGTGATTAGTTCCGAAGGCGACGCTAAGATCATTGACATCAGTGGCCTTGCTACTACACGCGAATGGATGCCCCCAGAATTCAAAAAACATCTCGACCCGACCTCTCTACCTTGGGATTCTCGTGTGCGCGGTGACATATGGGCATTTGGGAGCCTATTGTCATTGATGGTCCCACTTGAACATGATGAGAGGAAAGCTAGCCTCGTAGCAGAAATTGTACGCGATATGACTGAAGAACACCCCGAGAACCGGTCTGGGCTAGATGATGCGGTCCTAAAATTGGCTCAATACGTAGAAGTTTTATAATTGTCTTTGTGCCTTACTGTAGACCCTATTAGTCAAAATCAACGTCGCTTGAACGGAATCCACCATTTGTTCTTGCTCCTGCAATCAAAATTAGCTAAGTTGATTTAATTGAGCCTGTCTCTTACCAGGTCCTTCGCGTTTCCCGTTTGGTTGTTTGTCACAGCCAGGAAGATAACAAGGGTTTCCAGTGGTCGATGCATGTGTTCTTCACACGGAACAGTACAAGTTAGCGTGTAATGCCCACAGGATTTAACACGCTCATCGAAGCGACACATTTGGCGATGGGAGGCTATTGTCGTGATCTTAAAGAAGCAAGAACTCTAAGGGGAAAAAAGAAAGAAACAGCACCAGCTTTATGTTCTATGCTATCAGTTTTGCAATAGCACACATTTACAGCGCAAGCGTAGTTTACGGAGGCGCCTGGTGTCATGCATGTGAATTTCATATCTAATTTAAGGCCTTTTAGTATAGTGTTGCGAACCGAAGGAGAGCGTAAACCGATGCGATGTGGTGCATATCCTATGCCAACAAACTATATACATGCCAGTGAGAGATACTTGCATGCACCCAATAGAAGCCCGGCACAATCCCGTTGTACTTCTTGGCGAGCATATCTGGGATTTGTAAAGCTCCCACGATACTTAATGCATGGATAATGTGCAGAAGTCCAAACTTGTCAATTGATATGAGTGGGTTGAAAGCGGGCTGCTGGTTCGTGCTCAGAAACAACTGCAAAAAAAGGATAAAGGCGTCCTTGAACATCATTGCTGGCAATATGGGGTCTCAACTGGTGCGCGTGCGCGCCCGCAGATGGCGTCCAATAAGATTTGATGGGCTGCCAATCGTTTTCAAGGGGAGGCACATCTGTCTTAAGACGGCACTGTAGTCGGCTAACCGTGACCAATCGGCTCTTGTCGGCCAACCCACGCTAGCAAGGTTGGGAGCTAAATGCTGACCTATTTATCCCCAGTTAAATTTCAGATCCCTCAAGTTTCGGTTTCCAAATTTTCAAATTTTCAAATTTCAAATTTCAAATTTCAAATTTCAAATTTCAAATTTCAAATTTTCAAATTTTCAAACTTCAAATTTCAAAATTCAAATTTCAAATTTCAAATTCGAATTCGAATTCCGATCTCAATTTTCGACATGACAGGCTGCCCGCAGAACACGAACATAGAAAATATTGTCGAAAAAGCCACAACGTTGTTCTCTCGACAACTTGAGCTGGACCGTACAGGCAAGAGAGGACCTTACAAGCTCGAAAATGTCCTAGAAGAAGCTAGGTCCGCATCTGAAGAGGATACAGCAGCGATATTTTTATCCTGTGGCCCAGAAGTTTGGTTAGCCTACTATCTAGCGAAGAGCACCCATGCTATCTTCTATGAGAATCAGCAGGAACACGCAAAAACACTAAATGCTTTCGAGGAGTTATCAGTCGAAGATCGAGGGAGAGTGGCGAATAATCTTCGAGGGACTGAGGCTTGCTCTACCTTACAACCTGCTATAGAGCGGGTACGACTGAGACCGAATCCTCTAAAACGCCCCCGTATGTTATTCTATTTACATTTTCCTTCCATATATTGATATCTTGCCAGGACTCAACAACGGGCAGTCCTACGAGGCTTTCACAAGTACGGACCTCTCGAGTGAGATACGACAAAGGCCCACACCAGAGTTTAGGGCGATTCCTCCTGATGCTTCAGCCGCTGTGCCTACATCTGCGGTTCCTGCTGATGCATCAGCAGTTGTGCCTACGACTGCGACTCTTGCTGTTCCTCTTCAAAGCGAAATGTTGAAAAGCTTACCGATCGCATTAAGTGATTCCGGTAACGAGGTAGTCACATATCCTCTGACTAAGATGCTCTTTGACATCTTCCCTCATTACCTATGTGGTGCGATCAGGAAGCTTGATGACAGAGCCGATGTAACAATGACGTTCCCCACCGATCATGCCGGAAGAATCGGATGCCTTATGAGCTTGAGTATCCTACCAAACAAAATTCAGCAAGTCGCATGGGATTTATTTGGCACACGATTAGAAACGAATGGTGCATTGCGGTATGCCCTTCAGGAAAATGGAGCAACAATGCACCCTAATCCTGAGTTGCGCCTACAAGGAGCTTCAAAGGAAGCTATTTCCCAAATGTTTGGTGTTCGGGTAGGCACCGCGATTGAAGAGAGCTTAATACGGAATGAAGAACTTAAGCAAGGACTTCTCTTCACAAGCTGCGTAACTTTAACAGTTACAAGTTATTGTCATGATGTGGGCGTCTTGAGCTTGAATCTTGAAACTGGTCAAGGATTTCGGCTGAAAGACGCGCTATTCAACCATGAATAAATCTGGTAACTGCTGCTACCATTCTTTTATTTCGCCATGTGTGTTGCCTTTTTTGCAGACAAAAACCAATGCCAAACCATCACGTAACCTTCCTTCCCCGCTTTTGTCCCTTTCCTCGTCCCCCGTCTTTCTTTCAATCTTTCCAACATGGGTCAGTTTGACCCCCTCGGTTTTTGTGACCGAGACAGTATCGCACTTCCGCCAGCATACTATCTGACCCTTCCCGTATACAACGTGGGGAGTTGTACGAGCGCCATCGAAGTTATTGTGTTCTTCCTTGAGGTCTTCGACTTGAAATTCCTTCATCAATGTCAGCCTAGCTCTCATCCGGGATTGAAACCATACCATAGAGAGACCAAGTAAATGCCAGTCACAGTAGTAATCAGCTCAGTGGCTTTCTGGGGCGTCGTAAATGACTTGTGGGAGGGCCAAACGGTAACTTGATGTATGTTTAGAGTATGTTCATGGAGTCTGCATGTCGAGGATGTCTTATTTCATTTCAGTGTCTAGGTGACACGATGGGTGAGCGTTGTTCAAAAGCTGTCGTGAGCGAGCATGGTGGGGCAGTTTGGGCGCCGGCCTGTATTTTAGCCCAACCATGCTTGGGTCCGTGGCACCACAAGACATGGATTATAGCCCACGTGAGCAATTGTCTCACCAAAGGCGAGCAAGATTCTTTTGAGATTTAACTTAAGAATCAAGGTTTGTTCACAGATATGATTCCTGATCATAGACATATATGGCTTGTATATGGAGGTGTGCCTGACTGTGTCTCTTTTGTATTGTAATAGAAATCTTGGCAAAGCTATTAGTAGTAGTTGCAGATTTAGAGTTGTGGCTGCGAAATTTGGAAGTGTGGCTACGAAATTTTTGAAAACCTGCGCAGCCGAGCAGTCGGTCAGGCGGCATAACTCGCATGCGATCATATGCCTAATATTACCTTTACGTGCGCTTGATAATAATCTAACTGCACTACAAACTCCTGCATGTTTTCCAACAAGAAAATATCTGTATATGCATAAATTCAGCTTGATACCATTTCAGTGTGGAGAGAGGAAAGGTTGATATGTTCTAGACATATCTAACTAGGTATAATGAAATATCGTATAGTATTGTACAAGATGAGAACAACAGATCATAAGGTCCCCAGCTTCACTGTAATCTTGAAAAGGTTTGTACAAATGTGATCTCGACATCTACGGCTTTTCCATGCCAATTGCAATGCCTTAGTGTTAACATCAAATTTCTACAAGCCACTTGAATTTTGACAAGGATTATCGTATTGAAGATGCTAGAGTTAGTTGCGAAGCGGCATCAATGATAATAATTGGGAAGATAATGCTCTACAAGATCGATCGATAGGTAGATTGATCGGAGAGAATGCTTGCAACTGAACATGTTATAAGTGAGTATTCATCTGTGACCTCACGAATAGTATTTTGCATGGAGGATTCATGCAGTTCGCAATACCCCAGGCACAGGTCGTGCCATTTTGTCTGCCATCTGCAAACTCCTTGATCAATCACAGCACTGCTTCCATCTCACCACATCCCCAGGACCAAAGCTAGTAGCGCCCAGCGTATGTCTAGCATGCATGCAGGCCGCGAACACTTCCAGGATTATGCTTTTGTGACTTGACTCTTTCGGGCCTTGGAGCATGCAATATCGATAATGGAATATCTGCACAAGGGGGATGCCGCTGTTGCTTCTGCAGACACGCTCCACAGTGCTAGGATGTGTGGATTGAGGGAGTATTATGACATGGCGTATGAGATAAGGAACGAGAAGAGGCATATAAAGTCTACCGTAAACCCGAGTTCTTCATCTTCCATCTCAAAGCCACTCCTCGATCAACACATCCTGCAAAGATCAGCCGCCTATTACGCATTGTTTAACTACGTCAAGCTCATCGTCCGTCATCTCTATTACTATTGTTAGCATCTTCCTCTAGCAACAGAGCTCTCGCCAGCAACCGTGCGTTTTAAGGCAACCGCTGTTTGCTGTACCAAGGCAGTTCAGACCAATTGCCCTTGTGCGCCGCAAAGAAGCGACGTAGGTGA
>JAMAHW010000221.1:0-21375 GCA_023627715.1 Periconia sp. R9002 | reverse complement strand
TTTAAAATAGCTATAGTAGGTATAGAACACTATTTTCTACTTATCTTTTAGCTTAATTTAAATTTAGTAGAAAGCGTTTTTTAAATTAAACTTTATAAAGTACCTAGAATAACTTAGTTTATCTAAAAACTTCTAAATTAGAGGTAAAGAATAGTAGTTTTTTATAGTAATATAATTTAAGCTATAGTAATTAATATATAAGTATAGCTTATTATCCTTTTTTTTAGTAAAGAATACTCCTACTCCTATAAAAGATATTAAGCGTTAGATCTATCTTTAAGTAAAGTATTTATTAATATATTTTTTTAGGGCTTTTATTTCTAAAGGAGAGAGATTATATAATTACTTATATAAAAGTTATTTACTTTTTTTAAAATTAATACTTAAGTAGACTCTTTTAATTATAGTTAGTTCTTTAGCTTTTTTTTTATTAAAAATATCTTAATAGTTTTTATATTAATCTAAGAAAGTTTAGTCTAGTTTAGTAATAGTCTTATTTAAATTATCTAATTAAAGTACCTAGAAGTTAGAAAAGTCTTTATTAATAGTTTTTAAGAATTCTTTTCTAAAAAAAATATTAATTTTTTTATTTTTCTTACTTTTTATGCTATAGAAGAATATTTTAAAATAGAAATCTAGTTATAAGTTCTAATTTTTTAACTATAGCTAACTTAATACTACGTTATACCCTACTAGCTTTCTAACTATAAATAAGCCTAGTTTATACTAGACTTACCTATTCTAGTTAAAAACTTTATAGAGCGCCTAAGTTATACTAAAAACTTTTAAAAATTATCTATTTAAAGTCTAAAAAAATAAATTTATTAGATTTACTTTTATTCTTACTAATTTAGTAAAGTTAAAATTAATAACGTTAACTTTATATCTTAAATCTATAAAAGTAGTTCTTTTATAGAAATTCTAAATTAGAAAGATAGTAAAGTTATCTTCTAGATAGTAAATATTAAAAGGTACTTAAATAGTACACCTCTTTTAGTTTTTTATTTAAAATTATTTATATTTATAGTAGTTAGAATAAAAAAGTTAGGCGTCTACTTTATTTTTTTTAATAAGTATATAGCGCCTAGAGTAAAAAGCTTTTTATTTAAGCTAAGTAGAATATTTTTTTTATATTTTTTAGTAAAATAGCCTATTTTATAGTAGATATAGTAATTACTTTTTTCCTTATCTACTTTCTTCTACTTATTATCCTACCTATTATATTTTAGTAGAAAGGTAGATATATTAATAAAACCTTTATTAAACTTCTATTTTTTATTACTATTAGAGTTCTACTTATTACTTTATAATTTATTAAATCTAGCTTAATAAAATAAATTCTAGTTTTATTTAAAAATAAAACTTAATTTAGTCTAGTTAAAACGTTTTAAGTTAAACTATTTCTATTTATATCTAAATTCTTATTTTTAAATTAGATTTATATAGGTTTTAAGAAACTTAATTAAGGACTATTTAGTTATAATAATAAAGAAGTGCGTTTAGATCTTATTTTCTATAGTATTTAGAAATTTATAAATATAGTTATAGTTAAGGTTATCTAAAGCGTTCTTTTTATTTATCTTTTACTACTAGAGTTATAGAACGTATAAGAGTTTAGAATAACTTTAGCTTAGCTTTTACTTAATAAATTTAAGTTAAGAATACGCTATATACTTCTACTTATAGCTAGTCTTAAGTATATTTTAAAAAGCTAGCTTAAATCTATCTTAAGTAAAGTCCTATAAGTCTATAGTTTCTATAATATTATTCTATATATCTTAAACTCTAAAAGATAAGTAATATTATATAAACTTAATTTTATTTTAGTTATAGTAGAAATAAACTAAGTTATTAATATAGTTCTCTACTAGTTTAATCTAGTTATAGTATTCTTATACGCTATTCCTATAATATATATTAAGTACGTATAGCTTTAGAAAATAGTAAGTAGTATAAATAGGTAGTACTAGCTATTAAAGAATATTATTACTAGTAATATAAGTTTACTAAATTATATTAAAATTAGGTTTATATAAAATACGAACAGCTAGACCTAGATTAGTCTAGTCTAAATTAGGTTAGGCTTATATACCTTATAGGTTTTACTCTTTATTCTTAAAAGCTTAAATAACCTTCTTATTATAGCTATACCTTATAGAATTACTCTTAGTACTTATAGTAAGTGTAGTTTTAATAATTACTATAAGTAGCCTAATATAGATTAAGACTAAGATTTTAGACCTAAAGTAGACTATAATATAAATATATAACTAGGTTACGTAATAGCTCTATAACTCTATAGATACTAAGATAAATAGAGACGTAGAAACGTTTTTATAAAACCTATATTTCTATAACTAATAGAAACTATAGAGCTATAAAGCCTAGGAATTTTATTAGTATATAGTAAGTACGTATTATACTCTTTAAATAGTTTTTATTATTAATTTAATTTTTTAACTAAAGAGCTACTTTACTTTTAATATCTACTATTTAGAATCTATTATATTATACCTATTAATAGTTATATACTCTACTTTTATCCTATAATATTATACTTCTATTTAGGCTGGCAAATAGGTAGGGTATACCTACTAGGTTAGGCTAGGGTTAGGTTAGGGTGGTTAAAGCGTGGGTAGGGGTTAGGTTAGAGTAGTTAAAGCTTAGGTAGGGGTAGAGTAGGGGTTACGTAACCTATAGGTAAGGGTTAGGTAGAGGTGATTAATGCGTAGGTATAGGTTAGGTAGGGGTAGTTAAAGCGTAGGTAGGGGTAGGGTAACTATACCTATATAGGTTATTATATAATATAAGGTATTTTTTAATATTATATTTATAATATACAATTTTTTAATTTTTTTTTATTTTATGTAAAAGAATATATTAATATTTTTAAATAATAGTACACATTTATTATAGAGAGTTATTATAGTTAATTATCTATAAACTTTAGATAACACTAACTTTTCTTCCTTTTTTAAGGAGTAGGTTTTAGAGTAGGTCTTAGAGCAGGGCTCTCTATTATAAATATTAGAGGTATAGGCCTAATAGTTTTTATAATACTTTTATCCTTAGTACTTTTATACTACATATTATTAAAAAAGTAATTAATTTAAATAGGTAACTTAAATAAATTATTAACCTTATTATACGGTTAGTCGTTAGCCTTAGTATAAACTAGAGGTAATACCTCTATATATTTAAGTAAATGCTTTAGTACTATAACCTGCTAAATTATTTATATAGAAAGGTTATATCTTTAAGTACTAATTATGTCCTTTATAATATTAAAAATACGCTTAATAGTAACTTCTATAATAGAGACTACTAAAACGTCCCTAGCTACTTAAGCTAAGTAGGGATACTAACCCTTATTATTTCTCTACTAACCTAGTATATCCTACTTTTAACCTTTCTTTATAGGTAGTATACTTAGGTAATTCTCGCCCTCTTAATATATAGACCCCCTCTCCGTCTTATCCTCCTATGTAAATAATTAGGAAACGTTACTTAATAGGTCTTATTATAGGGATAGCGATTTTTAAAACTACTTATTACTATATAATTAGAACGATCTCTATAGTAAATTAGACAGCGTAAATTTATAGTTCTTAGGAGTATTATAATAACTAATATAATTAAAGAATTATTTATAGTAATTATATTTATCCTATAGGTCCTAGGTAGAGTCCTTTAAACTAATTAGTAAATAGCTATAATAACTAACTATAATAAACTACCTTATATACTATAAGTTTTTAAGCTAGGTTTAAGATTATTGTAATATTAAATAAATAGCTACGCTCTTAATTAGTTTTTAAGTAGTATTTACTAAGCTTTTGTTAACCCTTCTTAGCAGCTATATAAACTATAATAGGCTAGTCTATACTATCTATTTTATCATTATTATTAAAGTTCTTCTCTATAGAGTCTAAGAAATTAAAGAGTTTATTATATATAAGCTATATATAAGGAATCTATAGTTTACTAGTTTTACTTAAAAAGGCTGTTACTATCTTAAATCTGCGCAGTATATTTATAATAAGCTTAAAGTAGTGCCACTTAGCGCGTAAAAGTTAAAGTTATTAGAGGTCTTAAAAATTAATATAGAAAGAGTAAGTATTGCTAGAGCTACTAGGTATACAATTATTTATTTTTAGTTAGATTTCCTAAATTAACTATTTATTAATATACTTTTACAGCTTAAGCGTACGCTAATATATATTATAGGTAGAGTTCTATCTTATCTTAATATTGCGTATAACTCTAAAACGTTACTTTAGTAGTATATTACTTTATAATGTAATAAAGCGCTTAAAACGTTATAGAGATATATTAATTATAATATAAATAGCCTTAATCTTTAAAAAGCTTAGTCTATAATAAATAGCTGTAATAAATATAAAGTACATACTTTATAAAGCGAGTTTAGCACTAATATAGTAACCTAGATCTCTTAAATATAATATCGCTAGATTAGGTCCTTTTTACCTAAATTATCTAGAGAAGCTAGTTTAAGGTGACAGATAATATCCTATACGATAAGGTTAATAATATAGGTAAAGTATAGTATAGTATTTTCTATTATACTCTAGGAAATATTAATAGCTTAAAGGCTACGTTTAATAGTTTAAGTAAGAGTAGTATTATTACTAGCATTATCGCACATAATACCTAGGAGACGATAGGTAGTATTTATGCGCGAAAGTAAAGTTATAACTTTAGTACCTATTAAGAGACTAGTATAGCGCCTACGAATTAGGATAAAATTAAGTAATTTATCTTATAGCTTCTAGTCTAATATAATATATGACGCCTTAATAGCTAAGAAACTAATATAATTATTAGTAGACTAAGTATCTAGGGTAAGGGAAATTTTTCTAGTAAAGGGGAGGTTATCTAAAAGCTTTTGCCTAGCAATTTTAAATTGCTCTTAGAAAATTACCTTAAATTTATATTAAGAAACTAGCGCAGCATTTAGTTAAAAGAATTAGATAAATTATTAAAAAGAGGGCTTCTTAACTATATAAAATAACTATTAGTTATTAATTACTACCTATACAAGCTCCCTTTTAAAAGCTATAGTAGTCTATATTAAAATAGCACCTAGTATATTCTAGTTTTAGAGTTGAGGTGTATATACTAGTATAATAGTTAGCGTGTAAATAGGAACACTTATAGTTTTATAGGATTACGATCTAAGGTGATTTACTAGGTGCTTTATACTAATAGCACCTACCTAAGGGTGCTATATAGAAATTCTATAGTTATAGTAGAATATACGTAGATTACTATTAGTAATATTAGCTCCCTTACTAAAAGCCTTCTAGCTTATACTAGTGCGTATAGGTAAAGCCTAGCGTAGGTGTTAACTTTTAGTATCTAAAGCCCATCTCGTTCTTTACTACTAACCTAACTAAGCTTTAACTATAGTTTTGTATACATCTCTTAGGTAATCTTCTAGTTATAAGTATTTAAGTATTATAATATCTACTCTTGCTCCACCCTTTAGATATTAGCTAGACGAGATTTTAAGAGAGTTAAGACTAGGTAGTAGGTTATTTATATTTATTTCCGTTATTTTTATAAGTAGGATAGGTAGTTTTAGTAATAAATATCCGTAATAAAATAGATAAAGGTATAGTAGGTAAAAGTGTAAAAATTAAAAAATTAATAATTTAAAAAAATTAAAAAATTAATAATTTAAAAAAATTAAAAAATTAATATACTAGTAGATAGCACTATATACTATATTAGAAGAATTTATTATAATTTTTAGGGGTAAATCCTACGTTATTTACTACGTCGTAATCTATACCTAAATAGGATATAGCTAAAACTATATGTTAGCGCTAAATATTAGTTAGAGTTTTTAATTAGTAATATAAAAATAAAATTAATACGTATAGAGTTTTAAAATTAATAAATTAAATAAAATATATAATTATAAATTTTTATAATAAAGTATAAGCTTATATTAGTATAGTTTACGCATTTTACGACTTAGTTATTAAACCTATAGAATTTAGTCTTAGGACTTTAGCAACTATTATCCTTTTCCTCTTCCTTCTCTTCGTACTCGTTATACTTAGCCAACTCCTTATCTAACTCTAAATCCTCGTTAAGCTCTTCCTTATACTTATCCTTATAACAACCTATACAGTATAGATTACTATTATTAGAAAACTTATTATCTCCCTATATAGGTGATAGTTCGCAAAATCTAGGTGCGTTAGTAATAAGTCTATAATAAATATTAGTAATAATAACTTACTCCTAGTTTAGATCTATAACTATTTTTTTTTCTTTATCTAAAAGGCTCCTAACCTATTTTTTAAATTCCTTTTTTTCTTTCTCTAATAGCTAGCTATTAGCTTTTAGTTTAGCTATACTCTACTAAAATTCTTTACGTATAATTCTCTCTAAAACACTACTTAAGTTATATAGGCGTATAAAACCTTAGCTTTAAAATAGTAAATTTTCTTTATCTTTAGTAGGTTAAGATTTTTTTACTATAAGTAATTTGATTTCTCGTTTATTAATATTATAGTATATTTTTATCTATTTTAAGTGCACTCGATCTAGTTAGGTTTTAAGCTATTTAACTAAATTTTTATAAGTATAAATCTATATATTATTTTACAGGTAAACTTATGGGATTTTTTTTAATTATATTATTACGTAGAAAGTTTCTTTAGCTTAGTTTCTATATAGGTTTTTTAGTCCTTAGTTAATAAGGCGATATAATTTTTAGACACTTAAATTTTTTTTTTCTAGTATTAGCGCGCGGATTAATCACTTACTAAAGCTTTTTTACAGGCCTAACACTCTTTATTATAGTAGGTAGAAACCTCCCTTATACGCACAGTATGAGTAGATTTACTAAGTACTCCTTTATAAGTAACCTTTAAATTAGTTAGATAACTAACTTAATTTTTGGAGGCTCTGCGCTGAGAAATCACCTAATTAATCTTATTAGCTTTAGAAATAAATTGCTAATCGCATTAGTAATAATAAACTATAATAATATCCTATAATAAATACCTCTATAAGCGTAAACTACTCTTATCTCTTAAAGCTAATTAGAATTTTAATTTCGCTAGGAATTTTAATTTTAAGATCACTAATAGGCTCTTTTTTTATAATAGGCTTATCTATTATGTGTATATAGCTATATAGGGGCCGTAGTTTAGGTAGGTTTATATTTAGGTATATAGGTAGAGGAGAATAGAAAAATTAATTTTTAACTAGCTAGGTAGTAATTATATAGCACTATTCTATTTTAAGACTAGTGCTAGACAGAGTAGCCTGTGCGTTTATTTACACCGCCTATTTTTTACTTACTAAATCTACCTTCCTACACACTATAATATACCTATATATACTACCTATACCCTAAGACTATACGTATTATTACGTTATTTTATTATAGTTTTTACTTACTAATAATAGCTACAGATTTAGCGCGCGAAAAAAAAATTCTATACCTACTTAAATTTAACTTTCCTATTAATTTTAAGCTAGTATTTATTATAGATTTTTATTATAGTTTTTACGCACTAATAGTATATCTAGGCTATATAATATCGCGCTTAAGGGGTCTAATCCTAGATACACAAAAGCTTACAGTAGACAGTAAAGAGCTAAAAAAAAATCTTACTAAGAAAGCTACCTATAAAGCTACTAGGGGTAAAACTACTAGTAAAGCTCCTTGTAAAACTACTAGTAGTAAGGGAAAAAAAAATACTAGTAATAAGCTAGTAAAAAAAAAAAGAAGGTAGAAAGTAGGTAGTAAGTATAATTTTTTTTAAAGCTCTAATTTTATTCTAACTTTATATTCTAGCTATTACGCTTTAAGAAATTAAAAGGTATTAAAAATTAGCTAAGCTTCTTATCCGTAAGCTACTTTTCTAGTATTTTGTCTAAAAGATTATTTAATTCTTTACTAGTACTAGAGAAGATAAATAGTTATATATAACTCTAGATACTTTTAGTGCTCTCTAAGAGTGTATAGAAGCCTTTTTAGTTAGTTTCTTTAAAGGTATGTTTTAATTTTAATATTTAAATTTTAAATAGTAGCTAAAATTTATAGATTATAACCTTAACGCTATATATACTAAAAGGGTTACTATTTAGTAAAAAGACGCAAAACTAGTAGAGTAATACTATAATAAATTTACTTAAGCTATAGGCTTTTACATTAATAATAGGAATGACGTTTTTAATTAGATAGAGAAGAAGAGATAGATAGTTAAAGTAGCTACTAGTAGATAATAAAAAACTAGGATTACTGCATATTATATATATTATATAAAAAGTCTATAATTAAAGTTCTATAGCTTATTATCTTATAATACTATAATAAATATACGTAATAAAAATTTAGGGTAAATCTATTATGAAAATATTTTTTATTACAATTTTATAATTATTAATACCTACCTATATAACCTAACCCCTACCTAGGGTCTTACATAATAGAACCTAACTTCTACCTAGGGTCTTACATAATATAACTTAACCCCTACCTAGGGTCTTATATAATATAACCTAACCCCTACCTATTACTAGCGTGAAAAAAATAGGTTAGGGTTAGGTTAGGGTTGGGTTGTATTATGTAAGACCCTAACTATAACCTAACCCCAACCTATTTGCCAGCCTACTTCTATTTACTCCTTTTATACACTACTTAGTATCCTACTTTAAGGCCTAAGTAGGACTCTAATAGTTTAATAATTAAGTATTAAAAGAGTAAAGCGTAAGTAGCGTATAGTTTAAGCTAAATAATAGTACTAAGATAATAAACTAAAGGAGTATTAGCTTTATTAGTATACTTATTAGATAGTATAGATTTCTAATAAATAAAAGAAGCCTTTTAAGCTTTAATAGTATAAAATAAAGCTCTAAAAGACAGCCTTAAATAAAATAAAGTATAACTTAAAGTAGTACTAAATAAATAATAGAAATAGTTATTACTTATTTATTAACTTTAGCTAAGCGTAACTAAGAAACTACTAAAGCTTCTAATAATAGAAAAATTTAATAAAACCTAGAGTAAGCTAAGACCTTTTTTAGCTAATACTATACTATATCTAGATATATAAGTAGTATACTTTAATACTAAAGAAAAGAAAGTAGCCTATATAGCTATATATCTTAAAAATAAAGTAATAAGATAGTTTAAACTATACTAGATAAACTATAGAATATTTACACTTAGAATAAAAAAACTAAAAATAGTTCTAATTTTTAGTAACTTTAACTACTTTACCTAAAAGCTTAAAAAGGTATTTAGAGATAAGAATATCTAATAATAATTTACTAAAAAACTTTAGAAGCTTAAATAAAAAAAAATAGTACTTAATTATATATCTATATCTAAGTAGTTATCTATAAATATAGAATAAAATAAGCTATCCCTAATATCTTAATTTTATAAGAGACTTAAACTAGAAATTACTTATAAAATAATTTATATAGATAAGCTAATAATACTTAACGTACTTAAAAGATAAGCTTTAAGTATAAATAATAAACTCTAGTAATAGAAAAAAAAAACGTTATAAGGATACTAAAACTAAAATTATAGTAATCTAATAATTCTTAACGTAAATAAAGATAAAAAATCTAAAAAGAAGGAATTTAAATACTTTAATTATAGAAAGAAAGGCTACTATATAAAAAACTATAGAAGTAAAACTAAACCTAAAAATAATAAAAAAAAGAACTTTATATACTATAGTTATAAAAAGAAGAAATACTTTACTTAAAACTACTATAGTAAGAAAGCTAAAGAGAGCTAAGCTAAAAATATAGATAAGACTCTAAAAAAGTTAAAGAATAAAAAATTTAAGAAGAAAATTATAGCTAATAGTAAATACGCTAAATTACACTAAACTTTTTACTATAAAGATAACTACCTAATATATATTAAAGCTAAATAAAAAAATAGCTAGTTTCTAAATAAGAAATATAAAAAGATAGTAGTAAATAAGGATAGAACCTATAATTAGGTAGAATTTAGTAGAAAAATTAGTATAGGATTAAAGAATACTACTAAATACTCTATACTAACGCCCTCTATAATAGTAAAAAAGAAAGTAATAGACTCTTTAAAAAAAAAAGTTCTAAAAAAAAAATAGTAAAAACCTAAATAACACTATTTAAAAGTAGTTTATATAAAAGTTATAGAAGATAGTAACCTAGGAAGCTAGGATAACTCTAGAGGCTAGAGATTTATTAAAAAAGTAAGACTAGAGATAACCTTTAAAAAAGCTTATAAAGAATAAAAAATATAATACTTATATAATACTAAGTTTATATTATTTTAGAACTAGTTAAAAAATAAATACGTTATAAAATAAGAAATACCTACTTAAGTAGAATAGAAGAAGCTATTAAAACTTATAAAATAAATTAATAACGTATATACTTCTAAAAAAGTTATTAAATACTATATTTTAGTATAAGATAAACTAGAGAAAAATAAATATAAAAAAAGGGATAACTCTTAAGTTTAGATAAAATATCCTACGTACTATAAAATAGTATAAGTATTATATATTAAAGTAAAATATTAGATTTATATAATACTAAAGAAAAAACACTAAGTATAGCTAATCTAAAATAAAGAATAAGAAATTAACG
Organism: Periconia sp. R9002; assembly: GCA_023627715.1. Taxonomy (NCBI): domain Eukaryota; kingdom Fungi; phylum Ascomycota; class Dothideomycetes; order Pleosporales; family Periconiaceae; genus Periconia; species Periconia sp. R9002. The sequence goes on along the minus strand of JAMAHW010000221.1, from coordinate 10,731 downwards.
TTATTATACGTAAGGAAGTCTATAAGTAGTACTTAAAAAATAGGTAGAAGAGATACTTTATTCTTAAACTAGAACTAAATCTACTACTACTATACGTTATAAGTAGGCTATAGTATAAATATATAAATAATAAATACGCTAAGTATATAGAAAAAAAGAAAAACGCCTATTACTAGCCTAAAAATAAAAAACTTAAAAAAAATATAAAACTATATATTATAATAAATAAGGTCTATTAAAAAAAAAATTATAGTTAATAGTAAAGTAACTAAGAACTTTATTTTTAAAATATTTATTAAGAACTAAGGAATAAAGTATATAATAAAATAGTATCTATAATAACTTTATACTATAGAAGGAAACTTATTTTAGAAACTAATATAATTTAAAATAAAGCTATTAATACTAGTATTAGAAGGACTCTAGCTTTATAATATAGTTATAGATATAATATAGATTAATAATAAGTAAGATATTATCTTAGGAATACTATAGCTAAAAGTAATAAACCCTAATATTAACTAGTAGATAGAGAAAATTAGCTATTAATATGAATAACTCTAAGTAAATATTAAAACCTATATTAGGAAATTCCTAGAAAAATATAAGAAATAGGAAAAGCTACTCTAAGAACCTAAAGGTTACCTTCTAGAATATAAACTATAGGATATTAAGATTAAACTAGAAGAAGGTAAAACTACTAGATAAGGACCTATTTACTAAAAATTAGAGAAAGAATTATAAATTAAAAGAAAGTACGTTAATTTAGTACTTAGAAAAAGATAGATTAGACTATTAAAGTTACTAGTATTATATAGAACAATATTTATAGATAAAAAGGGGACTACTAAGAAATAACTATATATAGACTATAGGAAGATAAACGCTATTACTAAGAAAAATTAGTACCCTTTACTATTAATAGTAAACCTCTAGAACTAGATAAGGAAAGCTATAATATTTATAAAGTTAAACGTTACTAACGTATATTACTAGATTAGAATTAAGGAAAGCTATAAGTAGAAAACAGCTTTTAGAACCTAATATAGACTATATAAATACTAAGTTATACTATTTAGACTTACTAATATATCTATAGTATTCTAAAATAGAATTAATATAGTGCTTAGAGAGTATTTAGACGTTTTTATATTTATATATCTAGATAATATTCTAATATTCTTAAAAACTAAAGAGGAATATATATAATATATATATAAAGTCCTAAAGAGACTTACGGAGAATTACCTATTCCTAAAAATAAGGAAATATAAATTCTATACTAAGAAAACTAATTTTCTAGGATTTATAGTAGAACTAGGGAGATTAGGAATTAACCTAAATAAGATTAAATAAATTAGAGAATAGCCTATACTAAAGAACGTTATTAATATCTAGAAATTTAATAGACTAGCGAACTTTTATAGGAAGTTTATAGTTAAATAGTTAAAACTTATAGAACCTATTATATAACTTATAAAGAAAGATATACCTTTTAAATAGATAGAAGAATACTAGAGATTATTTAATAAGATTAAGAAAAGATTTATAGAATAGCTAATCTTAAGAATATTTAACCTAGACTAGCTAGAAATTATTAGAATAGATATATCTAATTCTATATATAGTATTGCTTTACTATAGATTAACCTAATAGAGGGGTATAAATATTTAGTTAAGTATTTCTCGAAATAGATAGGGCTGTTAGAACTTAACTACCCTATTTATAATAAGGAAATATTAGTAATATATAAAGCTTTTAAGTAGTAGAGAGTATATCTCTAAAGAGTAAAATATAGGACTAAGGTTTATATAAACTATAAAAACCTTATAGAATTTATAATAAATAAAGACCTAGGATAATAATATACTAAATAGTAGGAATTCCTATCTATATTTAATTTTAAAATTATTTATATTAAAAAGGTAGAGAATTAATTAGTAGATACTTTAAGTAGACGCCTAGATTTAGAATTAGAAATTAAAGTAATAGGAATAATACTAGTTAAGAATAAATAAGGAAACTTTATTCTAAATAAGGTAGCAGCTAACTCTAAGTAAGGAAGTAACGAACTAGATAAATAGATTAAGTAAGAAGCTACTAAAGAATATCTTAAATAGCTATAAGAAGATATCTAAGATAGATTTTATATAAAGTATAATAAGATCTATATTCTAATAAAAGTATAGAGGGAATTTATATAATAATTCTATAAACTACTAATATATAGCTACTAAGGGATTAAGAAAACCTTAGAAAGACTACTAAGAAGATACTATATACCTAAGGTAAGAATAATAGTAATAGAAGTTTTTAGAGACTGTAAAGATTACTATAGAAATAAGTATAATAAGTATATACTATACGGAACGCTATAACTAGTAGAGATACCTAAATAACTATAGGGGACGATTATAATTAACTTTATTACGTATTTACTAAAGTTAAGGGATCCTGTAACTAAGGTTAAGTATAATAGAATAATAACTATTATTAATAAATTAACTAAATACACCTACTTTAAGCTATATACTAAAAAGAGTGGAACGGAAGTAGTAGTATATAAGATTATTAATATAGTAATTAGTAAATATAGTGTTCTAGATAAAATTATTATAGACTAAGATAAGCGATTTAATTTAAAGCTATAGAGTATAATTATAGCTATACTAGGAGTTAAATATAGTATAATAACGGCCTATTATCTATAGGTAGATAGATAATTAGAATAAATAAACTAGATAGTTAAGTAATACTTAAGATATTACTTTAACTATAATTAGAATAACTAGGTAGCACTATTGCTAATAGCCTAGTTAGCGTATAATAGTTTAAAAAATATAGTAATAGGAATTATACTATTTTTTATAAACTATAGATTTAACCTAAACGTATATAATCTACCTAAATACGTATATACTTAAATAGTAAATAGCGAGAAATTTGTAGAGAGAATTAAAGAAATCTATAGTTAGTTATAACTAGACGCTAAATTCTTTAATAAATAAATAGGGAAGTACTATAATTAGCACTATAAAGAAGGACCTAATTTTAAAAAAGGGGAAAAAGTATAGTTAAGACGCTAAAATATTAAAAGTAAATAGCCTAGCCTAAAATTTAATTACGTAAAAATTAGCCTATATAAAATTATTAAATAAATTATGCTAGTTATATATAGATTAGAACTACTAAAAAATATAGGAATTTACTTAGTATTCTACGTCTTACTTTTAGAAAAAGTACCTTAGAATACTAAACTAGTGGTGTATAAGTCTAATACTTATAGAGAATAAGATAAATAATAGAACGTTAATAAAATTATTAGATACTAAGTTTAAAATAGAAGAAACTACTACCTAGTTAAGTAGATAGGTACTAATAAGAAAAGAAAACTATAGAAAAATTTATAAGAACTAGAAGATAGCCTTAGCTACTTTAAGAAGTTAAAGGATTTTTAGTCTACCCTATTAAATAAAGAAAACTAAGAAATAATATAAAATTTTTACTTAGCTATAAATTAAGAAGAGCGCTACTAGTAGTAGCGTTAGTAGTAACATCTTAATTAAAGAATAGCTCTAGATCTACCTACTAACTAGTCTACTAAAGCTTAGCCTTCTTTTTATCTAGTTCTACCTTTAAAGCGTAAGAATAAGTAATTAACTTTTTTTTAAGAAACGCCTATTACTTTTTAAGACGCTAAATTTTTATATAAGCCTTTACTAGCTTATCTAGAAGCTTCTCCTACGCTTTATAAGCTTTATTAAGCTAACGTTAAATTTTATTTTTTATATAGTTAATAGATCTTACTAATAGTAGTTAGTTAAAATATATATATTATATTTTTAGGAATAGACTAACTTTTTAATAGCAAAACGTTAGTAGCTTAATAAGAACTACGTATATTAGTATAAACGTATACCTTATAGAATTTACTATCTTTAGAAAAAATAATATAGGATAAACCTAACTAAGAATAATAAGAATAAAGAAGTATCTTAGTTCTACGATAAAGTATTTTATTAGTAAGTAAAATATAAGACCTAACTTTTAAAAAGATAGTAGGAGGAACTATAATAAATAATAATACCTTAGAAATAGACACGTAGGGCTATAGTACTATTATACCCTAATCTCTAGAATAGATAAACGTAGAAACTAAGTATAAAGAGGGGGATAGTATTACAGCTATACCTTATAGAATTACTCTTAGCACTTATAGTAAGTATAATTTTAATAATTACTATAAGTAGCACTATATAAATAAAGATTAGAATCTTAAACCTAAAGTAGACTATAATATAGATACGTAATAAGAAGGTTACGTAACGTTTTTATAGCTCTATAACTATAGAGATATAGAGCTATTTCTATAACTCTATTACTATAGAGCTATAGAGCTTAGGAATTTTATTAGTATATAGTAAGTATATATTACACTCTTTAGATAAGTCTTTATTATTAATTTAATCTTTTAACTAAAGAGCTATTCTACTTTTAATATCTACTATTTAGAATTTATTATATTATGCTTATTAATAGTTATATACCTTACTTTTATCCTATAATATTATACTTCTATTTACTCCTCTTACGTACTACCTAGTATTCTACTTTAAGGCCTAAGTAGAAACCTAACACTAACTACCTTACTATCACCGCCCTTAATTACCCTTTCTAATACTCTTACTTCTTCGCACTCTATGCCTTATACGCCTACTTCTAACGCTTATAACTATACTCCTTTTATTTTCTAGCTTAGACTAGGCCTCTCTTAGTTAAGATAGCTTCTAAAACTTAGATATTAGTCTTTCTAAGTATAAATACTAGAGCTAGCTTTATCTTTAGGATTAAAATTATAGATACCTACTTTATAAAGGCTTAAAAGGGAGTTTTTACTAATTATATAGTTTTTGTTCTCCTTATATATAGTCCTTATATAGGTTAGGTTGCTAATTAGGGTAAGAAGTTAGCTACTAAAACTTAGAAAGAGATCTCTAGTTATATTCCTTATATTTATATTCTATAATCCTCTACTATAATTTTTAGTAGTTAGTACGCTAATAGATACTTTTACCTTAGCTATATAGCCTCCTAGAGTAAGTATAGATTAGTAAGTCCTCTCTAATCTAGTCTAGACTATTTTTATTCTAACTTTTTATATTAGCCTAAAGCTAAAAACGTTCCTATAGTAATACGTTATATAAAGGTTATCTTTAGAGATATTCTTTCTAAGCTTCCTACTAAGCTACTTCTACGCTACTTTATAACGTTTTCTAAAGATAAAGATAAATTCTTTTCTACTAAAAATAAAGATAAGGAAATAATAGTTATCTATTTTAAGATAGGTAGCGCTACGCTAGCTACTAGTAAGCTAAGAGAAATCTATTATTACGAACAAGGAAGTAATTATAAGCTAATAATAATTACGCGCCGACGCAACCTAAGGGGAACCACAATTAACCCTACACTCTTAGTTAGGAAAGTTACGTAACTTTCTTTATAAGGCTACTAGTAAGTCTAGGCTTAGTATTAGCTACACACGTGACTAACTTATACGACTTATAGTAAGGACGGTGAGTAAGCTCACTTAACGAAGAGTAAGGGAAGGATACACTATAAGTAGATAGTAAGTATATAATTAAGAATAATATTCCTCTTAGATTATTATAATTAACCTAAGTTTATAGATATAATCTACCTTTAGTTTACTCTACAGACTTACTCTCTATATCTACTTTACTTATACTCTTTAAATAAACCTCTAAGGTACTAGTCTAATATTAGTTTACAATATAACGATCCCTCTACTAGCTATCTTTAATATTTTAATTACTATTTTAAGATAAGTAAAGATATAGATATAACCTTTACTCCTAACTAAGACTTTAGTTAATATGGCGACGTTAAGAAACTTCCGCTCTACCACAGCAACTAAAAGGAACTAGAAGATTAGCTACTCTAATGCGATCTCTACTTCTATATAAACGACTATATTATAGAAGCTAATAAAGTAATACTTATTACTACCTTAATAAGGAGTAAAGCCTTTAAGTAGGTTTCGCCTTATATCTAACGTTATATAGATAGTAATATTAAAAATACTAATAACGCGCATATATTTAAAGACTAGGATAAATTTAAAGTAAAGGTTTGCGAAGTTTTTAGGTAACTAGTCTAGAAACCTATTGCTAAACGTAATATCTAATAGTTAAAATAAATAACGTCCGCCGCCGACTATACTAGCTAATTTTAATAACTTATAGCACAAATTAAGTAGAATAATAAGTTACTCTAACGTATATATTAATAGGGGCTTAAGCTATAAGTCTATAAAGAACTTAGACGTAGTAGAGCTGATATAATTACCCTTAATGAATTAATTAAAGAAACTATTAAGATCGATAACGAACTCTATAAGTTAGACCTAGAAAATTAACTATATAACTAGAAGTTTAGGAGGAAAAACTACTGCTACTTACCTATATAGGGTAAGAAGCGCAACTACGTTTAAACTATAAGAACTATCTATATAGTAGGACACTATACTTCTAATAGACCTAAAGCTATACACTTTAACAGTATAGAAAAGTAGGATAAGAAGGTAGATAATAGAAAGCGTATAGGTAAAAAGGACGTAGAATACTATAATTATTATAAGAAAAAATACTATGCTAGGAATTGTAAGTAAAAGAATAAAGTTACCTATTATATTAATATTATAGAGTTAGACTCTGAGCAGTTTAATAATAATGATAAGACGTAGGAGATTATCGCACTTATGTACGCTAGTTCCACCTACTAAGAGAAGGAAGCTGAAGATGTAAGAAAGGCACTAGAAATAGTTAGCCTTAAGTATAACAAAGAGAACTACCTACTAGATACGCACCTAAGAACCTAAGTAGAGAGACTATAGGACCACGAAGGAGACGGCGACAAAGCTAATAAATAGTTAATAGTAGAGAATAACGTACTGCTAGTATAATATAATAAAATTAATATTCGCAGAAAAATAATAAATAATAAACCTAAGGATACTAGAGGACGACGGAAAACTTGCTGTTGCGAATACACTAATAGAAAAGTTAAGTACGTATTTATAATTACCTTAAAAACATACGATTAATACTTTAAATAAGGATAATTATATTTACACCCTTTAGATAAAGAAACCCCCTAAATGTAGAAGAACTCTTACGCGCAAAAAATCTGCGTATAACTTTTATAGAAAAAAACACAGCAACTAGCTAATAAAGGGAAAACTAACGTTATATATATACCCTTAGGTAGGGAATACAAAACTATTTAATACGACTATAATTAGTGTAACTCTAAGCATAGGACCTTGTATTATATAGTATATACCTACACTTACTATAAGTACCACTACTTCGCGAAAGTAAAAAATAGTTACTTTCCATTTTATAAAAAGTATACGTATAAGTAGATTAATTACGTAAACAACGTTTGTAATTACTATTTATAGGACAAGAAAGCGAATAACTACTTCCTAGGATATATAAGTCTCTAATAGGCGTAGAGAAACATTGTAGTAGATGGGGTATACTTAAATAATAAATAGTAGGTTTATATAAACTACGATTACTAGAAGTATAACCTCCTTAAACATAAAAATAGATTTAACTAAAAGTCTTTTTTAGAGGTTAATTAAGAATTAGAATTACTAATAGTACTATTAGTAGGATTTAGCGATACGTTGTTAAAGAATATTATAGTATTAGAATAATAGGATTACTAAAAGTCGCGATACAACTTAAGGAGAATAATAGTAAGCATCGCCTTAAGGTATTAGTAGATTTAGGATTATAAATTAACTGTATTTTAGCGAAAGTAGCGTGCGCAGCTAGACTACGACCTACTCTTAAAAAAATCCCGTACAACCTAAGAATAGCTAACAGCCTAATAGAGAGGATTACTTACGAAGTGTTAACAACTATTATTATTACTCTAGAAAATTAGTAGGAGTTAGTACTGAATGTTTTTAGGATAGCCACCTACGACATTGTACTTAGTCTACCCTAGCTAACTAATAATAATCCTCAGATTAATTAGAGGACACGTTAAATTAAACTAGAACGACTATAAAATAGTAAAGGCGTTACTAGAATACCTACGCGAAGCTACACTAGCTTAGCAGATAAAGAGATAATTATATAGATTACTTTAACTTAGAAGGTTCTTAAGAAACGAGACTTTAACTCTACGACGATAAATAATACCGTAAGAGTTAAGATAGGATAGTTACCACCCCGTAAAAAGGTTAAAAAAAGACCTAATTCTAAAGTAGAGAATCTACAAAAAATAAACGAAGTGCTAAAAAAGGTACCTTTAGAATATAGTAACTTTACGGAAATGTTTATAGAAAAGAAAGGAGTTGGAGCGCTACTAAAATACTAACTATAGGATTACACGATCAACCTAGAAGAAGGAAAATAACTAGGATTTAAACTAATATATTAATTATCCGAGAAAGAATTAGAAGTACTCTAGAAATACATTAATAAGAACTTAGTAAAAAGATTTATACGTAAATCTAAATCCTTAGTAGGATACCTAGTCCTGTTCGCGCTAAAGAAAGATAGGTCGCTATAGCTATATATTAACTACTATAAGCTAAACGCGATTATAATAAAAAATCGCTACCTATTACTAAATATCTAAGAACTATGAGATTAGTTATCTTACGTAAAGATATTTACGGTACTAAACCTAAGAGGAGCGTATAACCTTATTAGGATAAAGAAGGGCGAAGAATAGAAGACGGCCTTTAGAACTAGATATAGATATTTTAAGTATATAGTAATGCCGTTTAGCCTAACTAACGCTTTTGTAACATATTAAGCAATAATTAATAACGCACTATAAGAATGCTTAGACAATTTTATAATCGTATACCTAGACGATATACTAATCTACTTAGACAACAAGGCAGAGCATATACACTATATATAAGAAGTACTTAGAAGACTAAAAAACTACGGCATAGAGCTTAAGCCTAAAAAATGTAAATTCTATAAAGAAGAGGTTAAATTTTTAGGATATATTATAAGAATTAACGGAGTACGAATTAGTGAAAAGAAAATCTAGATAATTAAAGAATAGAAGACACTGAAGAACGTTAAAGACGTATAGTTATTCCTAGGATTTATAAACTTTAATTAATAGTTTATAAGAAACTTTGTAAGAATTATATTACTACTCTTAAAACTAACGTGTAAAGAAGTGTTATAGAAATAGAGTAAGAGCTAATAAGAGGTATTTAAAGCATTAAAGAGAGCATATATTAAAAAACCAGTCTTTATTACTTTCTAAAGCGGAGAACCTCTAAAGATTAAAACCAACGTATTAAACCTTATAGAAGGAGTAGTAGCTTTATAAGAAAGAAATAGGAAATAGCACCTAGTAGCCTACTACTTAAAAAAGTTCTTAGGGCTAGAAGAACGATACAACGTACACGATAAGAAACTATTAGTAATAGTTAATGCACTTAAATATTAGAGAGTATACGCAGAAAGTTACTTAGAGCTTATAATTTTTATAGACTATAAAAACCTAACATACTTTACTACAATAAAAAAGCTAAATCGACGATAAGTATAATAGTTAGAACTACTAGGACAATATAAGTTTAAGATTATCTATACGCCTAGAAAAGATAATAGTAGAGCTAACGCTCTTAGCTAAAGATATAACGTTATTAGAATAAAGACGAATGAGGAATTCCTAATCCTATAAGTTAACAAAGACGGATTGCTAGGACCTTCTAAGGAAATCTATATAATAATAAAAGTTGCAGTAAGTATACTAAATAAATTATAAAAAATTATTATTTAGTAACACTATAATAACCTAGTGTATAGATATCCTAGAGTTGCTAGAACAATAGAACTAATCTAACGGAATTATAGATTTAGCAATATACGAAAAAAGGTTAAGAACTATATTAATAAGTGCATATTATGCTAATAAAACAAATACGCTATATATACACCCTATAGTAAGTCGCAACCTATACTGATACTAAATAAGCTATAGAAGGACATTACAATAGACTTTATTACGGACCTACTAGAATCTAAAGATTCTGTTATAGGATTTTAGTACAACGCTATTTGTAACGTAATTTATAGATAAATTAAATACGCTGAGTTTATACTATTTAGGAAGAATTTCTTAGTAACGCAGCTTAGAGAAATTATAAAAAATCGAATCTTTAGACATTACGGTATACTAAAAATAATTGTTAGTAATAGGGATAAGCTATTTACTTCTAACTACTAGAATACGTTTACAGCATCTATTAGAATATAAAGAAAATTATTAACATTATTTTATCTAGAAATAGATAGATAAATAGAAAGAACAAATAGAACGCTAAAAACTTACTTAAGATTATACTATAACAACTGGCAAAACAATTAGGTTTTATTACTACCTATAGCGTAAATAGTATTTAATAACAGCAAATTAGAAGCGACAGGAGAATTACTATTCTACCTATACTACGGGAAATACCCAAATCTCTTTAAAAGAAATCTACTATATATATAGTTAGAAAAAGTGATGCGCGACACGAAAAAAATATAAAAGATATATAAACGTTTATAAGAAACGTTACGATAAGCTTAATAGCGATAAATTTTATATATTAATAAGAAAAGAAAAACGGCACCTTAGCTAAAAAAGGGGGATAAAGTGTATTTAAAAATAAA
>JAMAHW010000220.1:8970-24734 GCA_023627715.1 Periconia sp. R9002 | reverse complement strand
GGGAAACCTACTTTGCAGAACGACCAGCACTAAGTTGCGGCACCAAAAAAAGACCAGGAAAGGAGGGATCACTACCGTCGATACGGAATCGCAAAAAGCGCCCAACCCTTCTCCCCCCTCCACCTTCAAGCCCGCGAATTCGAAACTTGAAATTCAAGAGTATTTGAACGAGTTTCGGAATCGCTTGACACAAAACTTCGCCAGACACGAAATTCAGTTCATCAAGACTTCCTTCAAAAATCTAGACGACACCAGCAACGAAAGAGCGCAAACGATTGCCCTAATCTACCTCATTCTCGTCGTGGGTCCTTGCTTCAAGAACCTCCATCCTTGGTGGGCGGAAGTAGGACGCTATTCGAATGCCGAACTTGATGAGGGTTGCCGAACGTTGTATATGGAGGCTGATCGCTTGAACCGCCTGGGTGAGATAATGTGGTTAGAACAGGCTCACAAGATCATGTCACGGGTTGCGGATGAAGCGAGATTCAGTGTCATGAGAGGTCATACCCTTGACTATTATGGCGAGGTGGAGCTTGAAAAATTGGAAACTGTTGAGGAGGTCTATGCTTTCATGGAAAACAAGTTGGTCAAATACTAGAGGGATGTCTGCCTTATGGCGGTTACAAAGCTAGTGAAATGTAACTAGGGTGGTTACAGCGCATTATTAGTGTCTTAATACGCCACACTACGTGGTGTCTCGACAACAAACGACTCTGTATCCGGAGTTCAACAGTGGAGTGTTTTATAGTCTCTGGTGGAGGAAACATGAATTATTTCTTTTCTTATCCTTCCGTTACCATATTACGTGTCCCATGATTGATTTGACGATGCAATTGGGCATATTTTTTACGTGATACAAAGTAAGAAGACAATGTATTATAACCTATGTAGGGGACAGCTCTACTTGTGAATGTCATGCTAGACATAAAGCAGAGGGCAGACTCAACAATTCAAAGATTCATGTAATCGCCAAAATGTATATGTAGGCACCTGGGGTATGGGAATAGTAGGAGGATAAAGAAAAGTGTGTCCAAACACTTTCCTCTGTTACAGAAATGGAGACTGAGGATAGCTAGATAAGCATGTTAGTATCACCGTCAGAGTCAACAGCAGCCTCCGCGTCAGGTTCAATGAAGAGTTTCTTCATCTCTTCCAGTGACTCCGGCTCCCATAGAAAGTCTAATCCCTCGGTATCTTCCAGTTCCATCAAGTCGTGATACAAAATGAAGCAGAATTCGTAGCTTCTTGCATCTTCTTGTCCCTGCGTCCGTATGCGGCTAAATTCCATATCCAATACATCGTACTCGTAGCGGCCATTTTATTGCCAGAATTTGGTCATTGGTTCAGCGACATCGTGGAATTGTTCGATGAATTCGAAAACATCTTTCCAGGCCGCATCCGACGTTGAGTCCCTGCTGGCAATTTCCAACATTTCAGAGACAATATGGAGATATTGAACTTCGTGTTTGAACGCCTGAAAGGTATCTTTGAGTAACTTCAGGTATTGCTCCACTGGGATTTTCGGAATGGGATAGCTCCGTTTGTGAGGTTCAGGAGGTGACAATGATCGTGACATAGTCGGTGTATCCAGCGCAAGGGCTTAGAAATTCAGATTAACGAATTAGCAAATGCTTACTCAATAGATTTGTTGATGAGAGTGAAATCAATATATTGATGAAAAGTAGGTTTGACCAAATGCCTTTTTTGATATTTATACTCCTTGATCACGGGGTATAAACATGTGTGATTAAACATTTCTGACGTGTTCGGTAGAGTCAGAGCTACTTATTTTTCTAGGGCCCGAGTGTATTGTAATAGCCCAGAACACTGTGTACGTCATTTTCACTCTTTATTGGTTGCCCCACGAGGACTGCTAACGTGTTCATCAATCCCGGTGACACAATGACATTGTGCTAGGTGTGGAGACACAGAGCGGGACATTTGATGAGCTAGAGGAGTACGAAAGTAAGACCCAACTCTTACCCTAAACGACAATTCTTTCGCAACGTTACGATGAAAATACTGTGTGTGTGAAGGAGGTCACGGGTCATAGCCAAATGCGAATATGCCACGACATCGTAATATCGCGTCACGTTGGCGTACATACTCATCTCGACGAATATAAATCCAGTATTTATTGCTGTGTCTTAAATCATAACTATCTTGTATCTCAATGTTTCGCTTCCTCATCCTGCAACCAGTCTTCATAGCACTGAAAACCCTTACAAAAGCATTATCCTGCACCCATCCATCTATACTGCAGCAAAGGGTGGCAGGGTCCGATCAATGAAAACACCATGCTACCTAATTACGACCTTGATAAGCTAATAACTCTAAGTACATTTTGGGTCACTAATTATTTAATTAACTTGTTACGGTTAATTAATTAGATGCTTCATGTTATCCATTCTCAAGGCGCGACGGCTCAAGGATGTTGTAATTATATTTAGTTACAGGGCGACGTTTAGTTGCTATGCTCACTCTCATCCTCATGCCTAAACACAGTTATACGCTTTATATCCTCTAGCCCCCAATCGAGGAAGTTATCATCCGCCCAATCTAAATGTTTGGTTAGATTTAATACTCTAATAGCAGTCTCTCTATCATCTTTTTTAATTGCAGGAATAGACAATTTCCAGATTAATATTAGTATGCCCCTAACCTACATGGCAGCGAACCGACAGGTTGGAGTACCAGCACTGACCCTTTTTGCCCTATTTTTTACTAGTCACGGATGGACTCCGCGACTACCCCTGCACTTACCCCTTTAAGCCATCTCGACTCTGTAACCTCCGCTTCCATGCTGCACCTCTCATGTTCTAATTCATGTCTCGTACCTGGAAAATCTATACAGGGAATCCTCTAGACCCTAGCTGCTGCACGTTGCAGTCTGGTCTCCCAAACCCCATACATGGGCATCTTGTTCTGTTATTCTGTTGCTTGTTCTGCATATCATGTTAATTCTTCTTATTCTGCTTATTCTGTATCCTGTTACATCCGTCACGCTAACCTGTAATAGCAGAATAAATAGGATAAGAGAAATAAGCTACTTAATTGCTTTTTGTCGTCAAACGCCACACACACACACACACACACAAGTATTCGCATCATGATAGCTTCACCTTATATCCATCATCATGGCTTCAGAAAGCGATTTTTTTTCGTCGGCCGGCGACTCTACTCCTCAACCATGTGATCAATTACCCTCAAACTTCTTCTCGATTATGGATCGACAGTATCCAGATAAGGATAAACCGCTTGCTGCCAGCCGCAAACGAAAGACGAAAGGCGCTGTGCTCTACGTATGCCGATTATGTCCTAACTGGAGCCATGGGAATCGTGCAACGGCCGTACTGCATATCAAAAGTCGCCATAACTTTCGACCACCACCATCGCCTTCGCCAAAATCATCAAATCAACGCTCACTACCCGCCATGTTTGCTTCTACTCCTACGTCTGATAACCTTAGGCAGACTTTCAACCGACAGGCGTATAATGAGGCCATTATAGGACTGCTTACACGACGGAGAGCCCCATTTTCAGCTGTTGAATGGAACGAGATGAGGGATCTGGCCCTGGCATGCAATCCAGCAATTGAAGACTTACTCATTACCTCCCGGCGTACTGCTGTCCGATACATCGCGTCAAACTATGAACTGTACAAGGTTCAGATTCGAGACGGCCTTGCCTCCGCCATTAGTCCCATACACATCTCATCGGACCTCTGGACATCTCCTCATCGGCATTCTCTCCTTGCTGTCTGTGCCCAGTGGGTAGACCCGGATTACCAGCTACAGAAAGCCCTGCCAGGACTGCCAGAGTGCCGCTATTCTCACTCAGGAGAGAAGCAAGCTGGCCTTATTCTTGATGTTCTCAGGGACTTCCAAATCCACTCTAAGTTGGGCTGGCACACAGGGGATAATGCTTCCTCAAATGACACTTGCCTAGAGGTCCTCGAATCTCGCCTTGTCGCCGAGCATAAGGTTGGATTTAATGCAAAACAACGCCGCGTCCGATGCATTGGACATATCATCAATCTCTCCCTTCAAGCCTTCTTACTAGCGTCCTCGAAGGAGGCTCTCGCTGCCGCTTCTGATGTCTCCGGAGATGATACCCTCACACGGTTTTCTGAAGTTCTTAGTTCCCAGAAACAAAAACAGAGAGGCGAAGCAGAAAACCGGCAGCCAGATGAAACTCATCAGAGTCAAACACGAAAGAAGCATACTCGCCGACGAGACAGTCGAGGTAGCCAGTGTTCGATCAGTGACGAGTTCTCTGGTATCCAGAACGTTCCTACCCTCCAGAAACTTCATAAACTGGCCGTGTGGTTGCGTGACTCGAGTATACATGCTAATCACTGGGATGACGCTGTTAATCTTCGACTCGGCATTGATAATCGTACTAGGTGGTCGTCCTGGTACCAGGTAATTGATAGGATTATTAAGAAGCAAACGGATATCAAATCCTTCATGACGGACCACGAGGCAGCACTTGGCGACATACGGCTCGCATCTCAGGACTGGGATTTTCTAGGAAAAGCGCACACATTTCTTCAACCGTTTGCTTCAGCAACTTTGTACGCCGAGGGAGATACGTCATCTATCTCGCAATCACTGCCATTAATGGATAGTCTTCTTGTCCATTACGAGAAGAACAAGGTAAGTTTTAACACTATTCGGAGTGCTATACTAACAATTCGCTAGAAGCACTACTCCAAGAAAGAGAACCATGACCCCAGAATGCTTCGTGCCATTGAAATGGGTTGGTTTGTTCTTGACAAATACTATCGTATGACTGGTGATGTCCCCGTATTCGCCGCCGCGCTTTTACTCGATCCTTCCCGCAGGGCTGCCTATCTTAGAAAGAATTGGCCAAAGGCATGGGTTAAGCCTGCTATTGATGCCGCTAGCAAGTTATGGGAGGATAATTTCGAGACACTTGAGACAGACCCTTCGCCAGCTCCGTCATCGATACCGCCACCGGAAACGCCGTCAAAGAAGCATGGTATTGAGCTAGACAAGCTTATGAAGGATATGGACGTAACTACGGAAGAAGAATCACAAGACAAAGATGATTTTGTGACATTTATTGAGTCAACTGCTGTCCGGATTGATTGTACACCTCTTGAATGGTGGTGCCGAGCCGAAAAGAGGAAGAACTGTCCAAGGCTCAGCCAGATGGCCATAACAATTCTATCTATTCCAGCAGAATCTTCAGAACCAGAGAGAACATTCTCGGGGGCCAGAAGAACCTGTTGTTGGGATAGATTACGCCTATCCTGCCTTAACATCCAGAAAATTGAGAGTGTCGGCAACTGGATACGAGAGGGTCATATCCGGCCTCTCCACCTCAATGGAATGGGCCTACCGATGGGCCCAGTGGTAGAGGCAGACGTAGATGAGCTGGAGGACGAGGCTGTGGATGAGACTGAATATATATAGACTTAATTCTGTGGTTTAGCTCATGGGTATAATACAGTGTTCCTTATCCTGTTATCGTGTTATCTTATCGTGTTATCCTGTAACCTGTAGTCTCCCTTATCTTGTTCTGTTTAGCATGTTAAGGAATTTCTTAACATGTTAAGCAGGATGCCCATGTATGCCAAACCCCCCTTCTCCTCTCGCTAAGGCAGGTATGCAGGCGATTAGGCCAATATCCTCAGATTCGCTAACGCCTTGCTTCTAGCTAGAAGCGAGAGATACGCCGGACATCATCTCCTACCTCCTACCATATGGCTACCTGTTTTGCACACTGTGCATGAGCGCCATTCCCTGAAAGGTACTTTTCAATCATCTTCGACGGCATCACAGCATCAGCAGCAGGCTATCCTCAGCTATCCTCAGCTATCCTCCGCCAATACGAACATCTCCCCGCAGCGCAGGAAGACCCTGACATCTTCCCACTTCCAAACGACAGCCGGGTGTTGCCGTTCCTGGCGGCTCCTGTCCGGGGTTTCAGCTGCCCACATTGTATCTGGCTCACGGTCAATTGGGGCATCGGTTCGGATGTACTAGGGCAGGTCGATCTAGGTTCATATTATTTCTAGTAGGTGCTTAGTAAGCGATGTCCGAAAAAGAAACTTTATATTGAGTCTGAAGTGTTGATGGTTTATGTGTAAACGGCTACGAATAGGTATGAAATGAAGTTCTGTGCACGCTGGAAAAAATACTCCCCAATTGTTGATAACAGTGTCTTCAGAGCACTGCCAGAATCGCTACGAGATCTACAAGAAGAATGTGTATAACTTCGGCTTGATACTATTTCAGTGTCAAGTGAAGAATGATTGAGATGTACTGGACATATCTCGGTAATAAAGTACGAGACAGTACTGCAAGATATGAGAACAATGTATCATGAGGCCCCGGCTTCGCCATGCATCTTGACAAGGTTTATACAGATGTGATTTCGATATCTACAGCTATGCCGTACCATTTGCAATACGTTGAGTTAGTGTTGACGCCAAATATCTGCAAGCCACTTAGATTTTGACAAAAATTCTCGTGTGAATGGCGCTAGCAGTGGTTGTGAATCTGCATAGATGATGGTGGTTAGGAAGGTGATGCTCTACAAGATTGATCGACAGGTGAACTGACTAGAGGAACGCTTGCAACGGAACAGATCATAGGTGAACATCGATTTACGATCCCACAAACGGTATTTTGCATGAAGGATTCATGCAGTTCGCAACGCCTCAGGCACAGGTCTTGTCATTTTGTCTGCCATCTGCAAGCCCTTTCAAGCTTGCATGCGTCTTCGCAATGAGGACCGTTGCTCCCTACAGTTGTACTCGAAAGGACTAGTACTGGTGAGGGGGAACCGACATAGCAGGCAGGTACAAATATTCACTGTCAACACAACAGTTATCAAAGCAAAAGATTTCTTGTCTTTCCCCATTCCTTCTACTAGATATTATCCGTCCAATCCACCTCGTCGTTCTTCTTTTGTGAGCTTGCTTAGAAGTATTTCACTATCCTTGATCTGATTCATCCTGAATCGGCGCGCTCGCTTTCTCTCAAAAACGTACCAACGGCCGTGAGTGACCATCAATTAGTGGGCCAAGGTACCTACTTTGTCAAATAGTATGTTGACATCTACATAGAACTGCAAAGCGACCCACGCCAACCCCAACCTTTACTACCAAAACTCTACATCATGTCCGAGCAATCCAACACCCACGGCAGGACAGACCAACAAAGCAATTCTACTCGGGCCGTTAATGGTGAAGCTGGCCGTAGTGGTGAAGCTCAGGGTAGCAATTCGACCCGCGCTCCGCATGGGGCGAATATAGCCAACTATATAGGCGATTTATCTGAGGAACAGAGACAAAGGATGGAAAGTGCCATTAATTCTCGGGAGCGATAGGTTTTGTTGGAATAGCATTTGTTTCACAGGTAGCATGCAGTCCTTGTCATCTATAAGAATCCCATATATCGCAAAGTGATACCAGTCATTTTCTCCTAATAATTCGTGCCAGATACCCAATACTCATATAGCTCAACGGCCTAACAGGATCTTCACTTGTTCATCTTCTACACAGTGACACAAATTGGGATGCTTTGAGCAAGCGAGATTGGCGTGTTTGCATGACGTTGCTTGCAGTAACAACGTGTAGAGAGCTAGCGATAAGTATGTTGGCGAGAAAGTTGGCAAGGTATGATGCGCTAGATACCCTTCAAGACTAGCGCCGCCAAGAAAAAAATGGCATTACTTACCTTCGTTCAATACTTTAATAGCGACTTCGCACCTACAAGTTTTTCTGCGCGGTGCTTTTACTACTTCGGAAACTGGATCTATTGTTTAACGACCCCATGCCTCTCCACACGGTTGTGCCTAGAACAGAACGCCTGCGAGAACTCCTTGCCAAGTTAGCGTTACTGTTGGACGGTGGAACCCTGGTTCCAGTCAAGGTTCAAGTCAAGGAAGGAACTTTGTATCGATACACAATGCCGGAGGAGTACGAGGAGATAGAGAGAATGATCTATGGGGAGATTTATGATTTGGTAGGGAAATAAAAATTGACCCCTTATAAAGAAAACGCTAATCCGCGAGTGCTAGGTGAAACCTAAAATAACATGGGGAACCCTTGAGTTTCCAAAGAAGCGCTTAGGGATATTCCGTTCGTCCACTCCTCTTAAAAGCCTTCCAAACCGACTTCAAATTGTTCTACCTGCCCAGCCCGAAACACTCAAGGAAAAGAAGCTGCAGATATGGCAAAATCATGACTCCCGCGAAGAACTGCCACTCGTGCCGGAAATGACCGTGCTCTTCGAAAACGTCACATTTCAGATGATGGATGACACACCTATCTTTTATCTGTTCGTATTCGACGTCAAGCCTTACAATGTCGTATAGAGCTTCCAATCTACAGCATCAGTCCAGCCGTCTAACAGTTCGTCTGCGCCTGTAGCATTCCCTTGGGATTCATCTTGATCGAATGAGCTGGTGTTTGCTTCCTCTGGGTTGATCGGGGATGTGCTCCGTGTTTGCTGGTTAGGGTTTTGGATAGCGGCGTAGTCTACGTATCATCAGCAAGGGAGACAAAGAAACTAGAGGGTACAAGTACCTGCTCTGCTTGGGCTCAGAGTACAAGCACCACCTCCTTCTACCTCATGTTCCTTAATTACACGGTCGTTTCTCAACCCCCTGCATATCGAAATGCCGCGGTCTAGAGTCACATCCAAGACTCTAGTCGTGGTGGTGACTTCAAACTCCCGTGAGTATCCCAGCAATTTGTCCGCTACACGTAGCCTGTAATCAATTAGAGAAAAGCACCTCCAACGACCATATGGCTTACTCAACGGTCGGCTCCCAGCGTTTGATGATTTCTGGGATCGTGAGGTTAACGCAAATCGCATCCTTAGGTGGCAAGTATTCTGGTTTCCCTAATACGCTGATTATGTGGGCCAGGCTCTTGGGATGGGTGATGCATGTGTAGAGATATAGACGAGATGGTGCACCTGCCGCTGTAAGTATGCCATTAGATGCAATCGGTAGAGATACCAACAGAAAAAGAACAACGTTGTTACTTGTCTCCATGTCCAGCCTGCTTTGACCAAACCACTCATCAGTTTTGTATTCAACTGCTTCGCGCCGTCCCGAATTCGCCTCTTGTATTCATCAGAGCCTTCGGGTGCTTTAGAGCCTTCGGGTGCTTTAGAGCCTTCGGGTGCTATCGCAGTCATTAGATCGCAGATGGCCTTCTCTTCAACGAGATTCCGGTTTTCCAGTACGCAGAGATATGAGAGAGTGCAGAGCAAGTATACTCGGCCAAAGGCTAGTGAGCGAGAAGCCTCGCTAACCAAACTTGCAGCCTTTCGGAGGTGGTACCTTGCTCGATGCACTACCAGTTTTCCAGGCCCTTGTGTTGATTCGAATTGTTGCTCAGTGGGCTCAGAGGAAGATCTAGATTCCTGGAGTAATCCCTCCACTCTGGTGTTCCAGTCTTGCGTCAGGGGCGCCTCCGCTACAAACAAGTCCGCGGCAGTTTTCCACGCAGGTTTGCCCTTTCTCGGACTGCAGCGTTTTGTTTTCTTTGTAGCGACATCTGAACTCCCCGCTTCTTTTCTCTTCTTTGTCGCGACATCTGAAACCCCAGTTTCCATGAAAAACTGTACTCCGGGCGTTGAGATGTTCCCATGGCTCTGGCTCGGCGGTGGTTCTATCCGAGCTGGAGGCGCGGTTGATTGAAGGCCACGTAGCTCCTGGTCGAGCGATTTGCGTAACTCTGGCGATAGCACACAGCAACCCGCATGATGGTTTTGATAAATTTTAAGTATGTCTTGCAAGATATCCAAGTTTACCCTGTCTTCGGACATATTCCAAACGATGATCGTGAATTGATGGTGGAAAGAATCCACCTAGAAGGGGACATCAGCAGGACATCAACAGGGGCACGCTAACCTTTTTGGCCAGAATACCGTATTTTGGCCAAAGTGGTTAGCGTCACAACCCGTTGGTCAGGCCGCAGCCCCATTACGCGCACCTCCGATAAATGAAGCCAATTCACAAGACAGGGGTTGCACATCATTGAAGTTCGACAAACCTAGTGCATGCTTGCGGGAGGTCTCCTACGCGTGCCCGCTCGAAATCCCATCTGCGCCTAGAGTTTGTTCGAAAGCAAGGTGCGGCTTCAAGTCTATGTAAGATCAATGGAATTTCTGTGTTCTTATGATACGCCATGCTCCCAACGAGACTGAGACGTCCTTCGGTCCATTGCCTTGCCGCCTTGTCAGTCTTTCACCGGCTACCTTCCCCTGGCCAACTGCGCTCGCAGCCTTTCTGCAATGCGCTAAACAAAGCCTACCGGCATATAATTCTACTAAGCTCTTTCGAAAATCTAACCCTCTAGTTAGGAGAAAATTACCGCTGTCAGGTCCATCAAACAATAGGAGCAGACCTGATAGTTTGTTGCAAAGTAAAATGCGCGAACGTTTCCGGATATTTCGACCAAAACTTTCCAGAGGGGGATGGCGCTCAGCATGAGGTGGAGTCGGGCCGGAACGGCCTTCATGAAGATCTCGAGAACCTATGGAAGGAACTCACGATGGGCGAAGAGATCCTCTTGAAGCGCAACGAAGTCGCCCTTGGAATCGTTCTCCTAATTCAAAATTCCCCAAAGCGATTCTTCAGAAGCTCTACCCGGTCAGTCAATACGACGAGGAGTATAAGTCGAAAGTAGGCAACCCGTATATTACATGGCTCTCATAATTAGTACGCGTTGAGAGGCTGCTCGCTGAGGGGCTGAGTGGCGCCGAGATTGCGTACATGTGCACCAATCCTAACATACCGGCTGTAGGAATACCAATTGCAAGGTCAACAGGGCCTTAATGCGAGGATATGGAGCTGATCGGACGCCTTCGGGCTTGCGCCAATCGCTCCCACATGTACCACCCAGATACGAGTACAAACCATGACGCAGGTGGGTGGGGTTGACAACCTAACTAAAACAACGGCATTAGAAATTGATCTACATGAATTCCAAATGGCAATAAAGAGTGCTTAGCAGCCTTTTGAGACTCTAATCTTGGGTAGTGGTATGAGTGGTTCTGCATAGCGTTAAAAGAGAACGATAATTCAAATGCTTGGTCTAGTTTCGGGAGAAGGATACATAACATAACTCGTAGATGACTACGTTGTTGGCAAGGATCAAGAAATTGCATGCCAAATGACGCAAATCGAGTCTGGATAATCTTTAGAAAGCACCATGAAATCAAGATATAAAGCTTCGATGCTCCTGCTTCAGAAACTCCCCAAAAAAATTTTTTTTTTTTTTTTTTTTTTTTTTGAAACAATCCCCCTCTATTCCTCTTGCCTTGTCCACGATGCCTCGTACGACCTCCACGTCTTCCAAGAAACGCAAATCTAAGAACGCATCAATTGAACCTTCAACAATTGCAGAACAGCATAGAAGTAGATGTATGGAGTCCTGTGATTATGTTGGAAGGCCATGTGCCAATCAAAAAGGAGATCCTGCCGATAAGGTAACACGGGGATTTCAAGTTCCGGCCAACTCAAGCGATCCGGTAAAAGAGTAAGTAGCTCAGCCTTACTTATATTATGAGTGGTATTTAGACTCAATTAAATTGCAGGGAAGAAAAAAAAGGAAACAAGTAATTAAGGAGAGGGATACTAGAAGGGATTTTGGCACAAAATTAGTCTAGTTGATGATGCTTCCGACGTATAAAAACATGAGCAGGCTACAGCAAATGAATTTTCGGTGCCAATGAACTAAAAGGATACTTGGATATGGTTCAAACTTGGGTGGGTAGGAGAAGCAACGCCCTTGATAACTTTCAAGTACGAGCTGGTTCAGTTGAAAGTAACATGTGGAGGCTCTCGCTCATCCGTTGATCCTTCATCCTGACGTGGTTGAAGAGTGGGTCGCTAGATTAGAAAATGCACAACGTGGGGCAGTGGGCAACGGGATGACTTAGCGCGGCGATGGGAAGCTTTCCGAGTGGCCGTTCCTGCCGCTCGGGAAACATATATTATTCTATGTACTGAAGGCTTTCTAGTGAAATGAACTATGCTCTTATAAAGTGCTATGGAAGAAAAAAATCCTGAGGGCTAAGGTTCTACCAAGCAGTCAATCGGTGCCCGCAGACGCTGGGACCTCCAAGTCGCTAGCAGCAGGCTACGTGTGACCATACCAGCCTTGCAGAAACCGGTACTAGTGGGCCCAGAGGTAGTACTAGTGGTCACGTAGGGGCTTCACGCCACGGTATGTTAAGCCAGACAGCCGAAGCTGATGGCGGAACAACAGCTCATGCACTTCATGATGAATGAGGCAAGCGCCCTATGTACAGAGGGATTCCATCTCGGACCTTCCTAGTATATGTGCCGTGTCCATGTGACAACGCTATGAACGTCTAAAGGGGCTATTGTGACAGCACGAGATGGTCGATCGCCGTGGTCGCGACGCTTTGGCATCTGCTCCCGTAAGCTTATCAGCATCCTAGCCAAAGGTGGGTGCGGTTGACAACCTACCTATATTTCCCCTGGGATGCCTCAGGCAATTCAATCAAAAAGCGTCCATTATGACCAATAGGGCTCTTCGGCAGCAACGTTTTGAGAGCCTGAAACATGATATGGGCTTTACTAAGGTGATGGTCGTGATGAGTTTACAAGGTGGACAACAAGCCACACAGTGGCATCTTTTTCCTGCCCAGCTTGCGGGTGGAGAATAGGTTTTTCTTATCGTCACCGTCACAATCCCCTCTATATTGCAGTCCAAAAGCCGTACCTTGATGTCCATGTCAGCCCTGAAGATCCAATCCCTTGCTTTCTTGCAGCAATGATCGACTCACAGCGTCCTGTTCGTTGTATGTCATTACATGGGGTTACATCATCCCCCACATCATCCATGATATGCTCCGCAGTTGATAAGAGTTCGACCATGGCTGGATGCAGTGTAGATGTATGCAAGATGCAAGAAGCAGCCCTTTCGGCATTGGCGACAGACACGACCCACTCTGGTTGGCTTGTATCGGGCATCGATTCGGCATGACTTTGGGTTTGGTTGGCTTAGGACTAACAAAGATGTGAAAAACGAACACCACAACAAGAAAAAAGCAATGGGAAATGCACAAAAAACGCCTTTCTGGAACACCGGCAGGCCTGGCTAGCTAACGGACGTCGAGGGCGTTCCCACATATCCACACCATGAGGTGGCGCTGCAGCTGTTGTGTACGAGGAAACTAGAACGCTTCGAGGAGCAGCAAGAGAGCCAAGCAAGGCAAGCTTCTTTTGTTCCTTTCTGCTAATGCTCTCTCGAACCACGATAAGCCGTCTTGAGGCGAGTTTTGTTGCCTCATACCCATGCCCATACCTATATCCATGCTGGCTGCACTTGACTTGCCTCGCTCTTGCTGTGCTTACTCTGCTGGCTGGCCTGCACCTGCTGCTGCTCTTTCGCCATCCATGCCGCCCATGCGGCCCGCTACTGTGACCCCATGCATCATTTGCTCACCCACCGCTACACCGCACATTCATCCCATGCCATCACTGCCACCTGCTATTACACTTTTCTACCATGTCACCTATACCTTCCGAGGCCCATGCATTTGGCCTCGACTCGACTCTCGCTGTCCTGTCTCTATCCCGTCTCTATCCTGTCCTGTCCCGCCCTGCCGTTGCATGGTCTTGCCCTGCTTTTGCCTTGCCCATCTGTACATCAACATGCACATCATTCATGCTTTTTCCAGTTTCCTCGTCATCCTACCCGTAGCCATCTACATAACCCATAACTGCCGTGCAATCTTAGATGCCCAGGTTCATCTAACATAATTGCGATTTAAACGTCACCCCCGGCCTTCGTCTTCTCTTCTCTCCCGCGAATCTCCCCGCCTGCACCAGGTGTTGTCGATAGATAGCGCCTCCAACACCTTCGATCTGGCTACTCAAACTCTCCTCGCTATCCAGGCCCCTCACGCTCATCATACCTCCCAATTCTCTCTGACTTCATATGACCACGACCACCTAAAGAACACCTATTCGAATCAACAGACATCCAGATTCTCCGAGTCCGATCGTCCATGGTCGACCCTTCACGGCCAGAGGGCATCTGGTCAACAAGTTCCAATGTCTCGATTACAAACCTCAGGCTCTCACGCAACAGCCGTTTCTGCTGCAGCTGTCGATAATGTGCCCGTTTCGCTGCCCCCACCGCGGTACATATTAGAAAGCCCGCCAATCCCATTGTCAATGGACCGGAGATCGGAAAGTCTGCCGAGCGTGCATTCCATCCTAAAACCAGAGCTCGAATTGGCCGAGCAGGAGTGCAACCGAAGGCGGAGTGCTTCGCAGAATATGGAAACGCCCTCCCTCATCGATAACCAGCCTTCACAGAGCCTCCCTTCCATCGGCCGCTCCATGAGTGTAGACTCGACGCAGGGAAATGTTCGAGGAAAGCTTTTCCAACCACCGGAACGACCTCCCAACCAACACCTTGTGAGCTCTCGATGTTCCATGGTGCACCGAAAGCAGAGCACCAGTGTCGTAGCCCGACCCACGGGCACAATTGGTGTCCACACATTTCCATTTCTATCTACTCCCTGCACTGTCGGCGGCAGGACCCTGGAACCCGACCCAGCCTCACAACTTTTACTGCGAACTCCATCCGGAGGCGGACACGGTTGTTTCGACCTCCCAATGCCTTCAACGGCATCTACACCGCCCCGTGGAAAGGGTCGCAGGGGATTTCCCCAGTCAGGCAGCGCCAGCTCCAACCCCTACCCCAACTTCTCTCCCTACAGCCAGCCGGCGTCGGCAGCATCCAGCCAGTACATTGGGCCTGCTCGATTTCCCCCTCCCTCGACCGACGGTTCCAATGCACTGATGCAGAACCGTCGCGAACTCACCATGGCCATTGAACAGCACCATCAACATCAGGATCAATACCGAATGTCAATGGGCCCCTCGGGTCAGAGTGCCATCCAACTCATGACCATCAAGAGCCAACAGGGCCATAGCGTGCAGATCCCGGTCGAGGTGCAGGCAGCCTCGAAAGTGGCCGACAAAAAGCGGAAGCGCAACGCGGGAGCATCGGCTCGTTTCCGGGCACGGCGCAAGGAAAAGGAGCGCGAGACTTCGCAGAGCATCACCCGCCTCGAGACGCAACTCCGTCAGGCTTTCGAGGACAGCGAATACTACCGCGGCGAGCGTGACTACTTCAAATCCATCGTCTTTCAACAACTCGGCGCCGAACACCATTACGCCCGTTCTCCTTCGCCTCGTCTGCGCCGCCTCTCCGTTGCCCCTTCACATGCCGCCTCGTCCACGACTGGAAGTCAGCATTTATCCGATTAAGCATTGATTTGGCATTCATCGTTTTTTCCCTTTCCGCATCGTCGGACATTATCGTCGGCGGAGAAAGAATATTACAACATAGTGGGTCATTACAAAGTCACCCACAATAGCTCAGTTGTTCTAAAAATTCATTTAAACACGGAGGGACGCTACTGCGAAAGAAATGGCCTATTCGAATCTACGTGGAAGCTTGATGTATTCCAGCCTCGATATCCTCTACCTAAGATGATTGAAGGGCCTTGTTGGCAGCTGCNTCGAATCTACGTGGAAGCTTGATGTATTCCAGCCTCGATATCCTCTACCTAAGATGATTGAAGGGCCTTGTTGGCAGTTCCGATCTATCAACGCACACGCATGCTAGAAGGGTTATCTACTCTCCGTTTCCATCTTGAAGCGCAGCTCTAACTTCCTTGCTGTCCGACATTGCCTTGCTGAAGGTCCTTTTGCTTCGTCCAATT